>JAVSBT010088882.1:0-33411 GCA_033118115.1 Pharyngocirrus eroticus
ATTTAATGACTTAGGCCACTGTACTAAAGTATCAAGAAATCCTAGAAAAAAATTAAATATCATTATGATATCTAGATGGAAAGGGGACCAATGATACCATGCATAGGATGGCAGTCTTTTTAAGAAGGCCTGCACGGGAAAACCAGGCATCCTTAGAACTATTTTATTTTACTTTTTGTGTATCCTGATATTAATTTTCTTAGAAATGGTCCTTTTAAATAATTAAAATGTCTATTAAGATACTGACGTTTTTTCTAGATTATCTAAAGAACGTCAAAAAATTTCATCATGATTATTTGTTGTTGTAGCGTGTGATACCGGCTGCACTAACTGTAATACAAATGGAGCAGGCATGTGTGATGCAGGCCAATGTCAGGACGGACTTGTTTATGTTACTGCTTCAACAACATGTGAACGTACGTTAATAAGCTTCTATATTTTATAATAGCTTGTAGTGAAAATTATGATTCATGCACAACAACATTACAGAGTTGTAACACTAGGTACCTATGCATATATAGTTATGTCTTTTGAGTTTTATATAGAAGTGGTTTGTTGATGTTTTACACCTTGTTTGATATATTATTCATTAAAGGAACAGTCTCTGCAATTTATACCCATTATAGTTTAGCTATCTGTCCGCTACTGGAACCTTCCATCCCTCTCCTTTTTGGAGTTTTGCGCATTCGAATTACCCATGGGCTATGCATGCATTACATTGCTGCCGCGTCCATTGAATTGACTGCTGCATGGTAAACTGAACCGAGACTGATCTTTGAAAAAGATAAAGAAAATATAATGCAACCAACTCAAGTTTTATGAATTGCCGAGACTATTCCTTTAAGAATGCAGCATATTTCACACCCTTATCTTAGGACCTAGATCTTTCCCTTTGTTTATCATTTTACTATTATTTTTATTTTTCATTATGTGTAATTAAGACTTTGAAGTTCTTACCTTAACTAAAGTATCAGCCTAACATCGCTACATTGTACAAGATTATAACATTTACATGTCACATAAGGACTTAGACAATCCTATTTTTATTAGTTCATTTTTTAAATTCTTATCTGACTGCATATATTCTCTTGTGATTCTTATTGTTATTTTATTATACATTTATTACATTAACACTGTAGTTCTTATGTTTCTGTACAACTTAATATTATAATAGAAATCAAACAAAATATTGGAGAAAGTAATAGAAATGAGGTTTTTTTAACCTTCTTTTTATTAATAGGTTAAGGCTGGTACATTTGTAATTCCGATGGGTCTTTTTTTTTCAATGGTTGAATACTTTTTTACGAGACATGTTAACATGATTACAAAAATACTCTAGCCTAGTATACATGTTTGATAGAAAGAGCCTATAATCACCCATGTTTTGTTATAAGAGTACTAAGTGTTTTTTTTCAAAGTGGCTTAGGATGTTTGAAATGGCTTATTCAATTCATTGTTAATTTGCGTTAAAACTCGAATTATGAAATAACTCACTGCCTAGGAAAAGAACATTTGCAGCTACGTTGTCATTATTATTGTCTAACCCTTATCATTGTGTTGTTGTTCTTTAATTTTAAAAGAAGATCTTAGGTTTTTGTAAAACTTTACAAAACTTTGCCATATAATTTCCTGATATATAGTACATTACTTTACATTGAGTAAATATTCTCATTTATTTCTGTTTACAAGCTTTATAAATTATCTCTCAGCCTCTTACAATTTTGAAGTAATTATTTCATCATATGTCTGTTTACTTTGCACTGTCATTTTTGTGATACTACGCGCAAGTTTATTTCTCAGTATGTATGAAAATAATGCTTATTACTCATTTCATATTTCATCTCTCCATATTTGTGTATCTTGAAGTTACGTTGTTTATGTGTTATAGTTTTTTTTTAATGGGTATTGCACATGTCAGCTCACTACCCCCTTTCATATTTTCTTGTATACTATGTATTCTTCCCCCGTTGTTACATATACATATAGATGTATCCGGATTTATACAAGTCACGTTTAATCCGATGCCTGAAGACGTAGATGTTATCTACAAAAGCAGCAAAGGAACCGTCAAAATATTTTCGATTTTGCTTTCATTCTATTATATCAATTGTGAAAGTAAATGTAAGTGTTTTTGAAATATCATACCCTTGGGTCTAATTGTAAAAACTGTAAAAATATCACATTGCAGTTATTCTGAAAATTAACATATCAATTTCTATTTATGGTTATCATTTTTTTTGTAGCTTGTGATGCCAGGTGTGATAACTGTGATACAAATGGTGTAGGCAATTGTGATCCAGGACATTGTCAAACAGGGTCTGTGTATAAAGCTGCTACTACAAACTGTGTTGGTATGTAGTGTACACGTAGAATGATCAAATCTAGAATTTCAACAAAGAAAAATAGTGTGGGATCCTGATCTACATTTTGTAGTTACTTTTGAAAATATCTATGTGAATATATAGAAGTTTTTAATTCAAAGGGTATTTCGATGCTGTTTTGATTTTCAAGCTTGTTTGATTGAAAATAAGCTTGGACAGGAACAGCAAGGCATGAGAAGCTTAATATAACAATAAATATGATAGTCAAAAAAGGAATAATTAATTGAAACTTTATACTAGCTAGTCATTTTACTCTTGAAAGGACACTTTGACACATCCTACTTGGTCAGTTGACACGTATTGACAGCTGACATTTTTCATAAGGCTGGACTCCCTACTATGGGTCAAATGATTCAGATTTGGCTTTGTGTGGATGTTTGTCTAAATTTTGTCTTTTTAGCAGGGAATTTATATGATTGTTTCTTATAAGTAATATCACATTGCACTGGGTAGCAATAGGGATTCATAATAAAGATCAATGATTCACTTGGTTGCTAAAAATTCTGAAAATGTATTCCCAGTTAAATTCAATTTTCTTTAACTCTAAATGTTTGATGATTAGAATAACCCCTATTTAGAGCAAATTGTGTTCTCATTTTTTGTTTTACACAGACTACTATTGTACTCTTGGTAACTATCTCCAAGATGACTTTGCCACCTGTGCAAGTAAGTATATTCTAAGTATTATGATATCCACTTGATTATTCTACTTAAGAACTCGAACCTAGTTACAAAGCATCATGGGATTTTTGTAAATAAAGCTCATCTGAGTTTGTGATCAGTAAAGTTTTACATTTTTAGTATCCCCACTTCATCAGGTTCATTTCTTTGAAAGGTCCCTTTTACATGCTAAGAACAAAATGCAAAAATTAAGTTGTTTTAGACAGAATTATTTTCCTAAAGCTGTCCCAAAAGTTAGAAGTGGTGTTCATTTTTTCCTACGCCATGAATATTTTTTTGTATGCAATGATAAATCCAATAAATGGACTGTTCTTTTAATGAATACCCTGTCTATGGATTAAACAAAACATAACCGGCACTAAAGGATTACATGATAGGTGGCTCCTACAATGAAAACTTATTCTGAGGAAAAAATTATTTAATTACTACAAGTGTAGTCTCTGACACAATATCAGATTTTGAATAAATATTGCAGGTAACATGCATCATTTTATTATAATGTAACCTACTTTCTTTTGTTTAAAGAGTATAATGCATGTGGCTTTTCCTTTACAGGTGCCCCTGCTTACTGTTTAGCAGGTGTATTGACTTCCCATGATGGTTCAGGTACAAGTATGACATGCCTGGAAGGATATTGTGAGCCTGAATCTGTGTACATCGGTGGAAGTTGTGTTCGTAAGTTCCATTTTGATTATTAGCTGTGATAACTCCAAACAATGAGACTCCTGCAATGATCGCAAAATACACAAAGATGTTCAAAGAATTCAGCATTCGATTTCAAGCATCTAGATTCATCTAAGTGCTCAAGTGAAAAGAAAAAGCAAACAAATAATATAACAGGAAAAGTACGCATTCAGAATGCATTTATAGATTTTTGGAAAATGGGTCCCTGATAAAAAATAATTATTGTAGCTTGTCCCAGTGGATGTGAGACCTGTTATAATTCTGGAGGTGCATCTGTCTGCTTAGAAAGTGGCTGTAAGGAAGGATATGCAAGGAAATCCGATGGAACATGTGGAGGTATGTAGGTTTTTCTTGCATCTGTAACTATCAGTTATTATTATCAGCTATAGCCCTCATTTGTCATACATTAATGATTGTAATAGCATTAAATGTCATCATAATATCATATTTATTCAAATTTGAATTGATACTTTCAAACATATCTTAATTTTAAACTGTGCACAAAAACAATGTCCCAACTTTCTGATATTTCTTTCCAAACAGCTTGTCCTGTGGGTTGTGATTGGTGCAGTGAGGTTGGTGGTTCTATAGTCTGTCAAACTGGAGAATGTAAAAGTAACTATATTGAAGTTGATGCCGTGGAATGTGTCAGTAAGTAAAAACTAGCTTAGATAGAATTATTGTAGATGCAAGAAATGTATCATCTTAAACACGACTATAGATACACATGTATGTACATAAAGGAAATCGTACATTCAATATAAAAGCAAGGTTTTTATTCAACAATATTTAGAATTATATAATGCATCGATTTGGAGAGATACAACGTTGACTGTTCTTTTTTTGAATTATAAAAATGATGTGTACATGTATTTGTATCAGACACACCCCCTCCTTAAAAGAGAAAAAGGAAGTTATAGCTTTTCCTGTACACTGAATATAAAATCAAGAGCATTTGACTAAAATCGGTGATTTCCATGATGGCACAGTAAAAAAGGTTTGAATTCCTAAAATGTAAAGATTGTTTTGATGTTTCAGGGTGTTATGATGGATGTGGAAGCTGTTCATACAGTACAACAGTGAATGAAATCAATTGTGCTGCCTCCCAGTGTAATACTGGAAATGTGCAAATTGACGATACAACATGCTTCCGTAAGTTATAACTATTATAATAACAGATTTATAAGAACATTTATAATAGCAAAAACGAGGTTTTATCATGTTTGTAAACAAAATTTTAAAGAAATAAACATGAAACATGACATTTTGGGAGAGATTACAGCTTAAAAAACCCTCTGGAGGCAGCAATTGATTCAAACTTGAAGATTGAAGAAGAAAGTGTCATTGAGGAATGGACAATTAAGGCCAGTAGGAGGAAAAGGTGTATAGCAACATCCACTCAAGAATCACAAAGATAAAGTAATATAGTTATGTGTGCAAGTCAGGAATCAGAACACATATTCACATGAAAAAATGATCTAGCTCCACCCTAACTGACAGTTCCCAATCTTTTCGAAAGATGGATACTGATGATGATAAATAAAAAGATATGTGTCTAACAATTTGATATGGACTTCCCTTAAAAACATTAGAAAATTGCTAATATACTTGAGGACAATTAGACAGTTTTATCAAATTATCTTTTTCTTTGTGTACAGCCTGTGAAAGTGATTGCCGTCAGTGTTCTTATGATACTCAAAAGTCTGAAACAATGTGCAATTCAAACAAATGTGAGGATGGATATGTCATGAAGACCACTGACTCATCCTGCACAGGTAAGTGACATGTCAATAGCTTGAATTTTGATATTTTACCCTTGGGGATACATGTAGAAGAACAGTATTTGCAATAGCATTTAATAGTGAATTGAAAATGTTTCAAAGTGTTAAACTTAAAGTAAAATATAACCACGTGAAACGTCAAATGAGAATCTCAGGCAGAGTCAAAATACCTAGATGCCAACTCTAATGAAAACGAAAGATAGGAAGCTGGTCTTGAGGATAGGATAAGGATTGGTAGCTATAAAGCTCCAACAATAATGTTGTGAGTTACAGTAATATTTCACATGTCTTATCATTGGTATGTGATCTTATACTTCTTTAGGCTGTCCATCTGGATGTGCTGAATGTATTTATGATTCAGCCTCAGATACTTCAATTTGCAAACCAGACAAATGTGAGTCCAATTTCGCCCAGGATCCAGATGCTAACAGTTATGCATGTCATGGTAAGTCTTGAAATTTGTGATCAAAATGGTAGCATATATTATGAAACATAATGTCTTAGAAAATACATACAACAAACATGTTATGCATTGCCATGCTGAAACAGTTATGGTTTTACCAAAGTATAATTGATCATATTACTGAATGTCAAATAGCAGAACAAAGATGAATCTTAGGTTTTGGTATAATTATCTCTTCATTTCTTCTACAGTGTGTCCAACCGGATGTAAGAGCTGCAAATATGATACCAGTGTTGCATCAAAGACAGTCTGTTTGGAAGGGGCCTGTTACAGTGGTTATTACCAAGATGATACCATGACTTGTACAGGTAACTGTTACTACCATCCCCTTATTATAGATCAAACAATATGAAAATGCATTACACCGGCAGAATGCTGATACAATCTTTTGTTGAAAGGATAGGTAAAGAAATGGGCAGGTTTACACCCATTTACAAAGGAAGTTATCAAAATCTTTTTACAAATATTGTAGTTCTTTATATTAATTTGAGTGCTCTTTGGAGAATTGCATTTGTTTTAAATCCAAATTATTCCAGTTTATGCCAATTGTTTATTTTGGTCAACAGCTTGCTTGGACAGTCATTGTGAACGTTGTGATTCCTCACTGAAATGCATTGATCAACAATGTGAAAGTGGCTTTGGGTTGACATCTGATGGACAATGTATTTGTAAGTTAAATGTTTCAGCTAGTGGATATCTGTCAATATTTTAGATGTAAAATTATGACAATTTTTTATATTTATTTAAATGTACTCTTTTGTTTGCATACTTTTATCTAATTAAGATATATCAAGTCTGTGTAAATCTTCATGCTGTCACTATTAATTAGAGAATTTCTATGAAACATTTGATTTTTATTTGTTTTGATTTCAGCTTGTGGTGACGGTTGTCTTGAATGCACCATTAATCAAGATGGCAGTCCAACATGTCTTGCTTGTGCTTCATATTATGTACTTGAAGCTGGTGCTTGTCAAAGTAAGTGTAGAATATACTGTGCTATTGCCAAATCGGTAGTTTTTAGAGAAAGTTTAATGATACAGTAAATTACTCATCCTACTGACAGAACCTTTTGTGCATTTGTGTACAATTGGTTATTAAAAAAAGTCTACCTCGATTATGTATCTTCAATGATTAGGCACCGCTGTCATGTTTATGATTATATTTTGTTCTCTCATATTTCCTCAGCTTGTCCTGACAAATGTCTCTCTTGTACCTGGAATACTGCCCTACAAGTTACAATTTGTGAAGCCAATAGATGTGAATCAGGCTATGCCCAGAACACTGATGAAGAGAGAAAATCTTGTATCTGTAAGTTGAAATTTCTAAACCTTAAAGCTAGTCCTTGACTCGTACTTTTCATGTTTCATTATGAATCTGTGCACAAGGTGAGTGTCTACTTTTTATTTCATTTTCAATGTATACTTGTTCATTCGATTCAAAGATAACAGAAAGGTCTTGGGGCTAACATTAAAGCATTTTTTTATACGTAATATTCAAGTAACTTTGTAAATTAAGTTTCCTAAGTTTGTCTTAGATAATAAGGAACGTTGTTTCAAAGGCACATAGTAGCAAAAGGGAAACTTTTCTATCTTTGCCTTGTCTTGTTCTCAGAACATACATAGAGAATGAAAATGAAAAATCTTCTTTTTGTCATTATTCAGCTTGCCCAGACAAATGTTCCAGTTGTACCTATTCTGCTGGAAGTACCTCATGTAATGAAGGAATGTGTGCAGTCAAATATGCAGTAACAGCTGAAGGACAATGTGGAGGTAAAAATATTAGTATTTTTATTTTCCTTTAAACTATATAACATAATGCTTCCTTTGGGAAACTTTTACAATCAAATTCATAAGTTTTGCACATTTTTGGTTGAAGCTAGGGAAACCTTAGTCGGTTGGCAATTCCACATGTCAATTTTTCGAATTTTATATCAAATGCGACATTTTATTTTCAGCCTGTGACCCTAACTGTTACCAGTGTACTGTGAATGGACCAGGCAAATGTGATTCTAACCAATGTAAAGATGGATACAGATTAAAAACTGTGGAAAAAACTTGTGAAGGTAATTACACATGCACTTATCTATATCACTATAGTCGGATAAATTCTGTGATAAAGAAGACTGCCTGAACATCGATGCAATCTCCCTCAAGTAGCCATATAATTATATATATTTGTTTTTAACAGCATGTGGAGCTAATTGTATTCAATGTAACACCAACGGAGCTGGCAAATGTGACAACAACAAATGTGCATCAAGATACACTTTGAATGCGGAAACAATGACTTGCCAAGGTAGGAAAGTTAAATTCATCAATTTAATTTTGATGTAACCATATTTTTCATTTTTTGTTTTATCTTAATTTATTTTGGGGGGCTGGGGGAGGGGTAGGGAGACAAAATCTGTGTTAAAGTAAAACTTGTAAGGCGGTAAATATTTACTACTGTTTACATTGTTATAAGTATGTACTAATAATGAATAATTACACAAAATTTGAAGACAACTCTGTATATCTGTCTTGTTACAGCTTGTGATCCAAATTGTGACAAGTGTACTTCAAATGGTCCAGGAAAATGTGACTCAGGTCGCTGTGACAGCAGATACGCCTATGATAGTGCTACACAAACATGTGTTGGTAAGAAAAAACTACATATTATTATGTAATGTATTGTGCAATAACTTTCATTCAATCAATCAATTAAAAAGTTGAGGATATTTACACATGTTTGTAACATTTTTGTGTCATACTAAGCTTTTATTTTAACTTGGTTGATAGCTTGTCCTGACAACTGTGCTGCTTGCACCTTTAATTCTGAATCTGTTTCGACTGACTGTGGATCAGTGTCCTGTGATTCTACCTTTGGTCGTGTTGAATCTGAAGGGGTTAGAAAAACTTGCACTAAATGCCCTTTGCACTGTGATAGATGTGAAGATGCTGGTAATGAAAATATGGTTTGCAAGACATGTTCAACAGATTTCACCCTAAACGAGACACCTTGTGGCGGTAGGTAGTACCACCCATATTATAAAGTACATTTTATTTTGCGTCAGACTTTGGCACCGTCCTAATCCTTTTTGTAGGGAGCACGGTGGCTCAGTGACAAAGCATGTGACTAGAGATCAGAAGGTTGAGGGTTCGATCCCCCGCCTTGCCCCGTGTCTGTCTCCTTGGGAAAGATACTTAGTCCCAATTTCCCTTCTCTACAGAAACCGGGGATAAGCACCGGCCTGATGGGCCTTCATGGCTCGAGTATGGCTTTACTTTTTAATCCTTTTTGTATTCATCATCATTGTACAATGATAATAATAAACTTGCATGTTTGCGTTAGCTGTCTAGCTTTCGCATTACGTACTTCTGAATCTAATTCTAATACTTATTATATATTTACATTGTACAGTAAAGTGCATTCTATCCATATAATGAAAAGGATTTTTTTTCCATTTTAGCTTGTCCTGAAAACTGTGCAAAGTGTACTGCAATCTCTAATGGGGTACAGTGTGCTGCATGCAAAGACAGATATGTCATGATGGATGACAAAACATGTGAATGTAAGTGAATACATTGCGAATGTCATGTGATTACCTAAAGAGGCTTAGAGACCTACTCCACGCATTTGGGTCACTACAATCTTAAACAGCCCTTTTACTCACAATGATATGGTACAAACAGTTCTTAATGATATGTTGATGCAAATAATAGTGTGATATTCACTGTTTAGGAAAATATCTTGGAAGAACCGAGTATCAATCCTTTTATTGTATAATTTCAGACTGTCCAGTTGGCAAAGGAGGACCACAAACTCATTGTTTGGCATGTGAACAAACTGGTGGAGTCAAGTCTTGTACATCATGTGATCCAGGTTATGCCCTTGACAAAGACAATGTCTGCCAACGTGAGGCAATTTTTCGAACCATGATTTGTGATATTCCACTAAGTCATAACTATGTGTTTTATTTTCATTAGACCCGATATCATAATTTTCTTGTCCATGAATAAAGTAAAATACAAGAATACATTTTTTCAGCTTGCTCTGAACTTACATTTGACGAATGCTCTTCCTGTACCCATGCTGACAAAGAAGGAAACTCAGTCTGTTTAGAATGTTTCAAAAGTTTCACTCTAAGAGATGATGCTACTGGATGTGTCAGTGAGTATTTTAAAGAAATTAATGACTTGTTACTTCACCAAAATATCAGAAATCCCAAACTTTATTTTCTTCTGTTTACTTCCCTGTGCCTACAGTGTCTTTTCTACTTTTTGATTTTTTGGGGGCAATAGATGATTTAAAAAAAAAAAAGTATTTTAAGTTGATATGTATAACAATTAGTTCTCCCTATCACATTGGAACCTTTATGACACTGATAATAAATTACAACAATATTTTCATTATAGGTTGTGATAATGGTTTGACAAACTGTGAATACTGCAATGACCGCCCCACTTTCTGCAAGACATGTAATGAAGGATTTGTACCTAATGATGCTGGAGATGAATGTGGAAGTAAGTAACAGCTAGTCAGTTTATTTTCCATCTGAAGAATTTCTTTTCAATCATTCAAATAAACAGTTAACAAATACATTTAAATGTTATTCTTATTTTTCTACAAATTCTAGTCAGTTGCTACAACACTGATGACAGCCTATCCTTCTGTCCAGTGGCTCGAGGTTTCTCTTGTTGGGTAAGGTTTTGTTTCATAATTTTTTATAATTTCAATATTCATTTAAGGTATTTTGAATAAATCCTTAATCCTTTAAAGTTTTACATTATTGTTGTTGTTTTAAATATGTTCCAGTCTGGAAGTTCTTTTGACAAAACCACATCTGTAAACATCGATAAAGACAAGGAAAATGATGAGTATGTGTACTCCCGTGCTTGCAGAAATGAAACAGAGTGTACTGGTGATTACCTTCTTGGTACTTGCCAGTTTACAACCGACCTTAGAGTAAGTTTATGTGCGATATAAGTTACTACAATGACACCTGTGTCAAACAACTAAGATATGTTATTTGTTAAACATTCATCAACTCTTCAATACAAATATACAATACAATAAAAAGACAATACAAATCTTTATCTAAAGAGTGTTAGTTATCATTCCTAATAGATATATCACACGGATATTGATGCATTATTATACAACATTTAAACATACTGTGATACCTTCTTAATTCATGTTTCAGGAGTGTGAACAATGCTGTACCAAAGACAAATGCAACAAGGAGAATTACAATGCTGCTAGCTACCTAATCATCAACTTCTATCTGATGGCTGTGCTTCTTAGCATCTGGTATTTCACCAGAAACTAAGTGGTCACTTTAAATAAAAGAGACATTTTATTGTAGATCATTAATTAGAAATCTAGTACCTTACCTGTGCTGTGAAAAACTTTAAAAAAACATTTTAAAAAAAAGACCAAACAAACTGAAAGGTTTCTCTTTCTGAGGTGTTTGAAACAATTTGTGATAAAAAGGTATATTTACCTAGGAACATCTGTGATTTATAATTTTGGTGGAAATGAAATATTCCATCTTAAGTTCTCTAATGAAGGAGATTGCTTTTAACGCATATCTGTGATATTCAAATAGACAGTTACATAATCTTATTTCCTTTCAAAATTTATTTTTACATAAAGAGCAGCAATTGATTAAATAGATAAAGACATTCTGCCCTCGGATCATGGCATATTATCAAAAATAAATTAAAGAATATAGAGACTGGTAAATTAAACTTCAAAGATATAGCCCCATCAAACAACTGATCCTCTTTGTACAAAAATAATCAATGTTTGATATAGGAGACTAATATATGTGTGGATATATATGTGTGTAGATTTTTGAATAGAATTGTAATTTCACTCTAGACTAAAAGAGTGAATGAGGTTCTTTGAGTCCTTGATTCGGAACTGATATAACTTGATTAGGTCTAATACTTATGTTGGTGAGGGGCTACATTCAAGTAAAAATTGGAATTAAAAATCTCAGCACTCTTTAGGACATTGACCCAAACAATTGTATTTCAAAACGAAAATTCATAACACTTTTGATTAAAAGATTCTAATCTCCTTTTTATTAACATAATATTCCATTTGTTCTAAAAGTAAAGTTAAATATCTCCTTTTTATTAAAATAATATTCCATTCAAGTAAAGTTAAACTAACAATAACTGACGTAATTCTCCAATCAAGAAAATCCCTAAAATGTTGATACTTTCCAATGATCATGAATATAGTCTTTCACTCATGTAATGAAGCCTCGAAAAAAATGATACAGATAGGTTTGATTCTAATCAAACTCTTTTGAAAGAAATAGTGTGAACACAAGAAAATGGTTGGGGGCTTTGGCAGTCTCAGCGAATTTACATGTATATATTAATGTAGTGAAATGGTAAAATCTATGATGCGACAGAACTCTCCATTTGGATTGAGTTTTGGAGCATTTGGAGATTATTTGTGCATGGTAACAGATGATTTCTAGCAGTTCAGAGACAGTAAAAGGTGGCTTTTTTGTAAGAGATTTTGTAACTAGTTGTTTGATCTGGTGTAAAAACTAGTGATTGACTGGAGTGCGAAATCGAAAGATTTGGAGTCTAATGACGTTTGAATAAAGGCTGACTTATTAGCACATATAAAAGTGTTTCTTATTCTTTAAAGTTCTTATAATATGGATGAATCTATAAGTACTTTTTATAATAATGTGGCACATCAATTGATATTCCAACCACACTTTCTTTCAGACCTGGTCCAAATGTCGAAAACACTCTACATCCATTACATTTTAGACCACAAGCTTTCCAGCCTAAGTGTATTTTTTAATGCTTTCTATATATACATTTAGTCCCCTTTCAGCTGAAGCTCTTCGTATTGGAACTTCCCTGCATGTTTCGGAATCAGAAGTCTGTCACAATTACTGAGGCTCTTATCCTTATTCAACAGAGAACAATTGGTACTTTCTTAAGGGGGGCTGAAGGGTAATTTGCTGTTTGTTAAAACTTTTCTATGTTTCATTCAATTTAAATAACCTATGAATCTCTGGTCAACTCTCTAAAACACTCCCATTTTCAACTCTCCTTTGAAACAATAACATAGATATTTTTTTATTTATCATAAAAAAACTCATTTTTTTTCCAAAAAGCTACACTTTTTTTTCAAAATTAAATTTCATTTTTTTCAATGATTTATTGCTTTAACATCGTGTTTTTGTTAAAAAATAACTTTTCTCGTACCATTCTGACACTCAATCAAATTTGAAATTTTGACCAAAATCTCAAATTTTCAAAATGGGGTCAAAAAAGTCTTTGTAGTTTTCTTAACGTAGTTGAGTCGGTGTAGTTCCGTAGATGGTATCACAATAATCCAGGAGTGGCTGAGTAAGTGCACTGTATAATATATTTGATAGGTCTTCATTGAGTAATGGTCTTACTCTTTTAAGAGCACCAAGTCTTTGACTGACCTTGGACCTGATGGTGTCTACATGGTAGTGCCAGTCTAGACTTGGGTCCATCCACATTCCGAGGTATTATATTATACACATGTCAAAAGTCGTATTTAAGAGCAATAGACACTCACGCTGCCTTAACTGATAGACAAGTAATGCCACTCCATTTAATTAAGAACATTTAGTGATATGAATAGTTCTTTTATTCTATCAACCATTAGGATATAACTACAAAAATGGATAGTGCAAACAAGTCCAAAGTCCTTTTATTGTGCACTATTAGAACATTGATGAGTTTCGTGAAATTAGTGGTGAAATAACATCAACAGTATATATATACTACTCAAAATATGCTGTGCATCGCTTTTTCATTTGTTAATGCTGCATTCTGCAATCTGGAAGGGACTGCTAATTTTGAAAACATTCAGTATTTTTGAGACTTTAAGCAAAATTTTAGACAGGTTTAGCTTGCAAAACAGTAAAACCCCTCAACAGTGGACACTCAATTTGCCAATGAATTTTGTCCACTATAGATGGGTTGTCCACTGTTGAGGGGTTGCGTGATTATCAGCAATATAAATGTTGGTATAACACTGGATAGATAAAAATGATGGAAAATCATATAATGTACAATTAAGACATTTCATTTTATAAATTTCAATTGTACAATTAATATATTGGATTGATCCATTCACATGAATTTATGTTTTATATAAAATATCTTGAATAATTAAAAAAATTAAAAGACATAATTATCATTGCTGTTTTAAGAGTGTTTATATTCTACAAACATCCATTATAACTCCCATTCAACAGAAAGAATTTTAAATTGTAATTATCATAGTAGCACAAATCTGACAAGTTCAAGGGAGATCAAAGGACTTGAAGCCCTATCCCTCAATATGTTGTTGACTTCTTGTCCACTGCTCTTGCATACAAATAAAAACACAATTTATTACAACGAATGTCTTCTATCCAATTTTCCTATCTCTGTCAATTCCATAGCTTTTTCATAGACAGAGATAATCCGTTGGGCATTTAGAAGAGATAATAAGCAGATTGACCAGTTGTCACGCCTAGAGATCAGAAGGTTAAGGGTTCGATCCCCGGCCTTGCCCCATGTCTGTTTCCCTTCGGAAAGATACTCCCAGTTTCCCTTCTTCACCCAGGAAACGATAAATGGGTACCAGGAAAATTCTGGGAAAGTAACCTGCGATAGACTAGCATCATGTCCAGGGGGAATGAAAGCGTTCAGTCGCTTGTGCTACAGAAACCAGGGATAAGCACCGGCCTGATGGGCCTTAATGAGCTTTAGTGGCCTGATGGATAGCACACTCGCTTGTCGTGAAAGAGTTTCCCAGTGTAAGAGATTTATTTTACTCCCATTTCAAATTACTCCCCTGTAAATTGAAATCGATCTCAATTTACTCCCCCGGTTTCATCCCATTTTCATGACTGGTGATGCTAGTTAATTTAAAAGTAATATGTACAGCAAAATCCAAAAAATCGAACATGTTCATATTATAAACATCGTCCAAAATGGCCAACTTCTTAAAAAATACATGACTACGACCTTCTTGCACCTGAAAATTTACATTTAAATTCCCTCACTGCCAGCTTAGCTTCATTCATATCAGCTCGCATGCTCGCTTCAGGTATCTCCGGTAGCACAAAGTCAAAAATAACATGTTCTACTTGCTAGCATAGTAGAAGCTGGCTTGAAATAAATGATCACTAAGGATATATTCTTATATCCTATTTTAGTGTAATCGATAAACTTACAAACGTTTTAGTATATTATTTTAGATATAAGTGCTCAAAAAACATTATAAAAGTTTACACTATCAAGTAGCCTTGCCTTGTGTAGTAGTTTGTGCTTATGTCTTCTTATCATTATCATCATTTTGATACATTTTATTGTTTTTCATAGTTTTACCAATTATTCGTGTATATGAAGTACAAATTAATTTTTTATTTAAATTCGTGTCAACGCAGCCTACAAGGGTCTTTCCTTTGAAGTCAACTCATCATTTATTTCACTAATTGTAGGTACCCCAAGGTAATGATTTGTATTGATAAGGTTATACCTCAGGCCATAATAAAAAGATGTTTTGTTTCGGGTTGAGCGCCCGGGTGGTTTCCGGCACCGGAAGTAGATTTTTTTTTTTTTTATTTTTTTTTTTTAAATTGACAACTATATTTAGACAATAGATTCATCCTTCACAGATCCCCATTTTCTTTAAGAAGTCTTAGTTCAAAGGTCTCCAATTATAGTATCATGAATCCAAATAATATCAATAAACTCTTTCAATCTAACACACTAACTTTTATAACCTTCTATCAAATCACTTACAATTACAGTAGATCCCGGTATGTCCTCACATGTGACATCTGGTGGTCAAAATAGGTATTAAAAAAACAAAAAAAACATCATGAGATTTTTTTGGCCATGAGGTCAACCCTAAACAACTTTTTTTTAAATACTAGCCTCATTGTAATTTTTTCAATCTCAAGGGATTCTTTTTGGAATCCGCCATGATACTGCCCCTATTTTGTGTTCAGAAGGGATTTAAAATTGCGAATAAATGACGAATAAAGAAATCTATCATAATTCATTCTATATAACAAATGGGATATACACTATACAGTCATGTATAATGTAATACAGTGTTAAAATTTGTATTTTACTTTACATATGACTTTTAAGGCATCGTGAGGGTCTAATTGCTTTTTTTGATAAGCACTGACATATGTCCCAAAAAAATATTTTCTATAAAAGATAATGCTATAAAAGTATATATTTTTGGTTTTAGGACACCTTAAGCCACAGATTTATGTAACTCAAATTTATTTGAATTTTATTGAACATACATTTTTTTATTTTTAAAAACGTCACATGGAGATTTTTATTTTTTGAGATATTTAAAAAAATATTTTTTAATCTTTTAGAGTCCGATTATAGCTTTTATATTGTGTCACAAATTTTTTATATCCCTTTTCAAAATAAAAATATAACATTTGAAGGGATAAAAGTCACGTAAAATAATGGCTATTTTGAAAACTATCAATTTTCAGCCCACTTTTGTAATTTCAAACAGCCACAAATTTCTTTTGAAGAGAGCTGTATTCATACAAACACACGATGTTAAAACTTTGATCATGCACTTAAAGAAGATGTGTGGGGTTTTTTTATATCTCAAAAAATAAAGATTTCAATGTGGCTTAAAAAAAAAAAAAAAAAGTTTTGTGGTTTTTTTCTGCTTTTTTTTATACTTTTAATAGAATTCAAATAAATTTAAGTGACATCAAACTCTGGCTAAAGATGTCCTCAAGCCAAAAATATATACTTTTATAGCATTATCTTTTATAGAAAATGATTATTTGGGACATAATGTTAGTGCATATCAAAAAAAGCAATTAGACCCTCACGACGCCTTAAGACTCTTAGATTATGGAAGAAAAAAAGGGTTGAATATGAATTCAAATTTAAAAGATCACTTTAGCTCGGCTTTTCTGTGATTGCCAGTTTTTCGACGACCACTGCTAATGAATTTGATAGTATTTTTTTATCATTCTAATTTTATTGTCTTGAATTTCAGAAATCTGTAAATAAATCATTATCCAAAATAAAGTGAAGATGCTATTAAAGGTTGAGTTAATTTCTAGATCATCCTTGTGTTTCATTCACCTGGTTGCCATTTTTCCGCACTTAAATATCTAATATCTAAACAGAAATGTTTTTACTATAGTTGCGGCACATATATTGTTCAATGCTGTATATTAAGCGATAATATTAAATCTTTTTCAAATAAAAATCTATATTGTGATTGTTTTGCAATAGGTCGCTTTCAAAATATGGTTCTATGGTCTCATTTTTTTGTGAAATACCAACAGTGAACGAATTTACACATGGAGATTGATGTCTTTGCTATTTCATATTACATTTTTCACTGCACATTATAAGCTTTTGTCTTTTATCTGTCTTTCCATGAAAAAGTAATGAAAAAAAGTATAATTTCGAGTCAATACACAATGTTGTCATAACAAACCTAACAAATTCTTCTTTTCACTTAAGCTGAATTGAATAATTAGCAGATTCAGCTACCGACACCACGCATGCTTGAATAAATTTGCTTATAAATTTTTGCTGAATCTTGCATTTTTTTAAGATTGTTTACAAGTTGTCCATGGCAATGTACAAACACAAATATAAATGGAAAGGAAAGAGAGTTGCGGGCAGCAGTAGTGAAATAAATTACAAGAGATAACAAGAAGATATTTTTTGAGAAAATTGAAATTTGAGAAACACCAAGAAGAAAATTTATCCCCAAATCAGAGACAAAGAGAAAAGAAAAGAAAAGGACAGGTAGGATATATATTTTATATCTAAAAATTATAAGATATAACCTATAAAATGAATTAATAGAACATTGTTTCAATTGCATTGCATTTTAAGTTTCTTTGTACTGAGTCCCAAGCTTCTATTTGATTTTCTGTAATTCTGAAGAAAATTACAAAACAAAACAAACTGAAACACACAATAGGTGAAAAATATGGGTTTCCACTCAATTTATCAAAATAAAGCCATTCTTATGAAAGTGAAAAAATGAAAGCAAGTATTCTTATTCCAAAGCAGTATATCAGCAGGTCCTAACACTTTTGTCTTTAAAATCGAAGTTGAAAGAAAGAACACACAGTTAAAACCTGTTTTAATTGTTTTTCTTTTGTTTCCTTCCTCTTATTTTGGTTGATTAAATTTTCATGAAATAACGTTTTTCCTCCAAATAAATTGTTGGAAAGCGTCCTCTTGCACGTTTGGTTAAAGTTAATATCTATAATATCACATAAAGTTAATATCTATGATATCACAAAAATTGGTTTTACATATCAAAAATTAATAAACAAATGAAAAGTACATCGTTAAGGCAGATCCAATTCTTATCCTTCAGTTTGAAAACACCCCGGGGATTATGCACTGCTGTCAAGGCAACATTGAAAGTTTATCATAACAACCAGTTCCAGGGGTCACCTTAATGTGCATTTTAAAAGTTTAATAAACAATTGGCAGTAAGTGACACATATAGGTCCCTTATAGATTTGTTATTGAGATCAGTATAATTTTATGGTAACAGGAAGGTCTATACATGGCTTGTCACGATATTTATATTCTTACACTGTCATAATCGACAGTTTAGAGCAAAAACTGCCTAAGTAATTGTTTGATGTTTTGAGATAATGAGGAACAACGTTCAGCATTTTAATCATTTAAAGGACCATTTAGATAACATCAGGATACCCAAAAAGTAAACTCAAATGGTGTTATGGATTATTTTGATGTTTTTGGTTGACTGGGACTTTTGGGGACATTCAATTGCTTAGGCAAGTGCACTCAAGAACCCAGAAATCTTAGAAAATAAATAAATATCATATAATTACCATATAATTAATGGAAATATAACTAATCAATCAACGGATGAATTGACTGACCTATCATTATGGATAATAATGCAAAGAAAATATGCAGAATAAATAAGCAAATAAATTAAATTAAAAAGTCTATATCTTCAAAATGTCTAAATATTCTGTATACTAACTTAAAAATTAAGAAAAGAAAACAACAGAATTTAATGAATGTGTCTAGGCATGCAAATTCAACACAAAAGATATATCCTAAGGGTATCAAGGGAAAATAAAATATTAAATTAATTTCCAAGAAACTTACAAAAGGCTGCACTATCTATTTACTGAAGCAAAACCTGAAAACACTGGTGGTATCGATTCATGCCTTTTGACTTATTGATGCAGTATTGACTAAATCATTTGGGATAATGAGCCTTATCATAACAATAATTTTGTAAGCCATACTGTTCTACATGAGTAAACTCAAAAATACCAATTTAACTAAATCATGTATGTTGCCAAGCTAAAAACGTCACACAGAATACATTTCTTATCTATTTAAAAGAGACTAATTACCACATATTATAAATGTAGTTGAAGAATACAAATGCTATAGCAATAGGTTCGTTTAATTGTAATGTTCACAGATAAATAAAAAAAAATGATCATGAAATAAGTGATTACATATCATTCAAAGATGATATAGATGTTGAGACAATCATTCAATGGTAAACTCTTAAAAGCTTTTCAGTACATTTGCCTTTCAGTACATTTGCCCTTCAATATAGTATAGCCAAAGTGTTACTATTATACAACCATGAATAGTTGGACACTTCTGAAATAGGACTTGTTTTGATTTTATCTTTACAACTGATTTTTAAGTAGAATTATACTATTGCATACACAATGTATGCAATAGTATTATTCTACTTTTAAATACGATGTTGATGAAAAATGAGTGTTGATATACAACCAACAGATAAAACATTCAATGACTTGATATGAAAGAATAATAATTTAGTTGTGGGGAGGGGTCATCAAATTTATGTTTTCTTTTTGTGTAAACTTGTTTTAAAATTTAGAATCTAATTGATATTGAAATAGGTGTGTAAAGTATCTGTTCCTTTTGGATATTTTCTTTCCAATGTTTTAGTTATTATAAAATGCAATTAGTGAGTCAATTCCAAAATTGTCATACTCTATATGGAGTTTACATGAAATATCAAAGAGGCAGGGATTACAAGTATACACATTTAAAATTCAACAATAAACACTTATATTATACTAACCAAAAAAATAAACGGATAATTATGATTTCTACGTTATTTAGAATGTGTAATTCTGAGTGGCTCCATATTACACATTTGAGATAGCTGGAGACTGTTCTTTCTATTCGAGCAGAAAAAACTATGCTTTTCTCCTTGAATTCTAGGAATAATTGATATGATAGAGGGTCCCATCTGATTGATGGGATATTCCTATAAGGGATAATAAAGTACGAACCCTTCTAGGACATTTCTTGGGTTGTGGACAATAAAACTCATACATTAAATGTACCACATTATTGCTGACATGCAAGATACAGAGGTTAGAAAGGGGAGGGTCCAACCAATCTGCTAGGAGTTGCTAAATGTGTATGCTTGCCTACGCTAATAAATTATATGTTGGCACTCTAGAAACGAGTGCCAATCATCAATAAGTCACCACTCAACCCTTCTTAGGACACTGCCCCTTCCAAAGGTTACCTTGTGGAAGACGTTTGGTATCAGCAAAAGTCCCCTTTCCATATTCAGTACACATTGTCTGCAAGCATCCTAAGAAGATGGAAAAATTATCATCTGCCACCAGAGTGCCATATGTGCCATCAATAGTTCGGGGTTCTTTTGGTTTACATTACTATTCATGATATCTGCAACAGATTTGGTTGGTCAAATCCCAACCAAGTTTCGTTAAAACCGACAAATAGGCAAAATTCTGATATATTGAGTTTTCCTAGAATTCTAGGAAATTGATCTTTTCTCTTTACAAAATGAAAGAATCTATCCACATTGTCTCAAATATGAAATATGGTATCATTGAGAATAAATCAGATAAGTTGTTTTGTATTTTTGTTCAGAAAATGTTCAATAACGTGACCCCCTTTTTCATCTCTTTATAATTTCTTTTGCATTTTTTTAACTTTTCAATATTGTAGAAAACTGATAATTTGATGTTGATCAGGTGAACCAATATATGCTAATAATTTTGTACTTGTGATCTTACTTTTGAAATAAACCCTGAAGAGAGTCCTTGATGACTTGAAACATGTAGGTTTCAAACTGCATATCTTTATTGTTGGACTTTATCATTATTTTATATCAAGTGAATTTTTATCTTTTTAAAGAGCAGTTGTTGATATATTGCAAAAGAAAAATGATTATGCGTTTCTTTTTTTGTTCAGTATATAACGAAAACAAGTACCCCAAATGATCATGCAAAGGGATATTCTGACATTAATGGAACTAAATCAATTCTCTGGGTGGAAAGGAATAGAGAAATAAACTTTTTAATCAATCAAAGAGCCACATTTTGATTTTCCAGTTCAATGTTTAGATTTAGTTTTTAGTTATTTGCTATTCACTCAATTAATCAATACCTAAAATTTAGTATTTTTTTTTTTTGGTTCAAAATGAAAATTTTTGTGTAAAATCGCCAAACTTTAGGGGCCGTGGGGGACCCATACAAATGTTTTTTAAAAAATAAAAATATTTAGCCATAGAAGCCAAAAAGTACAATGTCATTTATCCTTAAATCTTTGATAACCTTTTTTGTCTCTTTTATAGAAACAATATGAGATTGACAGCTTTGTGCTGTACACTGGCAGTCCTACTTGTGCCAGGTAAGGTTTTTGAAGCATGACGTCGAAATTATTGATATCTGTTTCAACTAACATCTGGGTGTATCTTAAAATAATTGTACTTTTTTAAACAAATAGTAATGAATCAAAATTAGAACAAATCAGATTAAAATACAAATGTAAAACTGTTAATATCAACCAATGTTAACCTTTTATCACTTATATTTTTTTAATTCTGTAGCTGTGCAAGGAGTTGACCCAAACAGTAAGTAAAGCACTCGTAGCTAGTATTTTTTTTAAAAATGAATAACGGTCATTATTAGGATGAAAAGGAACACTCGCTATAAGATAATAAGATGAGTTCCTTTTCTTTTCAGTCGAATGTGCCTCAGCAGAAATCGACGAGTGTTCAACTTGTGAGAATCCACCATTGGAATGCATTGCTTGTGAAGCCCGTGAATTCATTTCAAATGATTTGTTGGCTTGCTTGAGTATGTAAAACAAATATTCCCACTGCTTGATTGTTTGTTGAATGGTTAGATTATGATGTACTAGTTACAAGTTTATGCCGCATTAAAAATGTATTTATAAGATATTACAAAGAATAATGCCTTCTGAAACACACACAATGTTAATGCCTTGCACCTTAATTTCAGGTTGTCCTGCCCCATGTAAGACCTGTGTAGAAAATGATGACAAGAGCATTGAATGTGTGGCCTGTGATGAAGGTTTCAAACTCAATGCAGAAACAAAGCAATGTGAAAGTAAGCTAATTCATTTCATAAACTTCCACCACGGCGAAAAGTGCTAGAGTGGGAGTCACACATCTTAAAAAGAATCAAGATAATAGTGTAAGAGTTTGTTGCTGATCATATTATTTTGATACGTCCTTTCGTGTTCAGAAGATAGTAAGGTTTTCTTATGATATTATCATTATTATAGTGATGTACAAGAACAGTTAATGCATACAAAGTATTCCTTGGTGTTAACCAATTTCTTATTGTCGATCAGATAGTTTTCTTTTCTACCTTATTCAGGTTGTGCTGACGGTTGTCTAAAGTGTGAAATTGCAGGTCCAGGTCTTTGTGATCAGGATGCATCCAATCCACCAGCCCACTGTATGTCAGGAAGGAAATTCAACACTGAAACACAAACCTGTGATCGTAAGTGTACTGTCTTGAATGTTCCATTCAACAAAACGCCATTGTTTGGCATTAATTAAGTTACATCTAAGTTCCAATGAACTTCCTCCTTGTAAACTCTTATCATGATCATCATGAAATGCCAGAGTACATATAATTATCAATTTCTACATCAATTTCCAACTTGTGTTTTGTTAGGATGTGCAAGCCATTGCAGCAGATGTGAAACTGAAGGAGCTTTGAAATGTGATTCTAAAGAGTACTGTGATGAAGGATACTATTTTAAAGCAACTTTAAAAACTTGCGTTGGTAAGAAGTTTTCATTTATACACCTTGTCTAGTTAATATCAAAGAATATTATGTAATATAAGTAGTTGTAAGCATTTCCCATGTTCAATATTAATGCATTTAATTGATGCAAGATCGTTTTTTTAAATAGTTTGTGGACCACATTGCACCGGATGTCAGACCAATGGAGCTGCAAAGTGTGACCCAGGAAAATGTACAGACAGAAATGCATACAATGAGGCCACAATGGAATGTCTGTGTAAGTACTTATGATAAATTTGTGTAGAATTCCAGATTTACGGAAATTATATTCGCAGTAGACTGTAAGTGATACAAATCAATATATCCATATTCAAACAGCCGATATGCGTAAAGAAAATCTAATCTTTTTTTAACCACTTTTCATTCTTTAATAAATTCTTATAGCAATGCTTGGTATCATAAAACCTATGAAATATTTTTGACAATATCATCATCAAACTAAAACAAGTTGTTTGTTTACATCTCTGTCTAATAGCCTGTGCTGATGATTGCTATGCTTGTGATAGCAATGGTCCTGGATTCTGTGATTCACAAAATGATTGCTATGAAGGAAATTTTTTTGACACAAATTCAAAAACATGTCAAGGTCAGATCATCGTTTAATGCTTTTTCCTTTTATGAGCCAAATCTTGATTCAATATTTTTTCAAAAAGTACTGTGACATTTTACTTTTAAGTTATGTTTGCCATGACATTTATAGTATTGTAAACTTATATATTTATGATGCAATGGAATACCATACGTTTTCAAAGATTACAATAATGCATAATTACAGGTAACCTACTTGTCAAAAAACATAAAACGCAACTTAAATAAAAAAATAAAAAATAACTCATGCAAAGATATCAAGGTTAAAAAGTTGATTTCAATTCGTTTTAAGCTTGTGATTCCAATTGCAAAAAGTGTGATGTAGCAGAAGCCGGAAAATGTGATGTTGAAATGTGTGACCTCCATTATGGATATGATGCAGCCTCTCAGACCTGCATTTGTAAGTTATGCCCTTGAATTAGTCAATAAATAATGAATACCATATCAAAACAAAATAAAGATTAGTTATCTATTTCTAACTCAACTGCTACTAATATACATGTATACAAATTGTGTGTTTTGGCTTAATGGTTGATGTAATTTTGTAATTTGAATCCAATATTTCCAGACTGTGGACAATCATGTTCAAAATGTACCATTGATGAGACAACCAACCAGGCAATCTGCACAGAATGTGATCCAGAATACATCATCAAAGAAATCATCACTTGTGATAGTATGTATCATAGTTACTTTTATCAATTTAGTAGGTTACCTTTGAATGAGGTCAATATATGTGTCCATAATGTACTTCTGCTATAGTTAATTGCACAACGTTCCTTTACTGCATAATGAACATGGCAGGAATAAACAAAAAAACTAATAACCAGTCTGAAATCATTTTTGATTGCTGTAAAAACCTATTCCCTTTTGGAAATCAATTCATATACTGTTTAAAAAATGAAATGAAAAACCAATAGCATGGATGGAAGCAAATGTCACTGTGAAAAAAATCCCCGAAACATGGGTATTTCATTTTGTTCGTGGAAGATTTGATTAGCAAAGGGCTGAATGAGAATGAAACACATGATATATTTCTCTTTTATTTTAATCAATGATCTATGGCATAAGTACAATAATGTATGGATGTGTACATAGGAAGGATGAATGTTAGAGGGCCCATGGAAGATCAGCATTGCTGAATGGGTTACCGACTTCAAAAAAATCAAAATCAATACAATACAAAATTGTCTCATAAGTTAAAACTTAATTGTTCTTGAGAGCCTTTTTTGTAGCACAAAGGCAACTATATAATACAGATTATGATAGTTAAAAATTAGAATTGGAAAGTAGGGCATACCATCACGACTTTAATTTTCCACGTTTGTTTTCAGATTGCCCAGAAAATTGCTTCAGATGTGAGAGAAAATTTGGAAAGACCTACTGCTCAGCTAGTGGTTGCTTGTCTGGTTATGCACACAAGAGTGCTGACGGAACTTGCCACAGTAAGTTATTCAATATATCACAACCAGTTACGCATTCAAAAGTATAAAGAAAACATACTTACGATCTTCTGATACTTACATAAGTTGATATTTTTTGTTGATAAATTGATAAATGAAAAACATAAATAACGTTATCTAACACAACAAAACTTCAGGATCCGTTGTATTTAATACTTTGTAAAAATTCACTGAAAGGTTGTTGAAAATTAAACATGATAATTGTCTTGAAAAATAGTAAATAATTATGATATTAGAAGTACAATACAACAAAACTAGACATGTTTAAACAATACGATTCTTTCAAACTTTCAGTATGCCCAGATAAATGCAACCAGTGCACCTATTCAGGGGGTGAGACTAAATGCATCACTAACAGGTGTATTTCAGAATATCAAGCTCGTAGTGCAGATGGGAAATGCTATGGTAGGCACAGTGTTTCTCCTTTTTTTTTTTACTCAAACTGCATAAATGTAGGATGACTCATTCACAGAAATTAATTAACAAATTGCTAAAATTAATTAATAATAAACCAATCTATCATTATTATTATTATCATTTTTTTTCATTTTCTTTATAATTACTATTTTCTTCATTATATCATAATTTATATCAACATCATATTGTTTTCATCACTATCAATAGTTTCTAAATAATATCATTGTTTCTAAAGGTGATAAAATGTGTACCACAATAAAAACAATCACTTAAACCTTTGCTTTTATTCACAAAGATAACCATGATTCAATACTTGATTATCAACAATTTATCTAAAATAAGCTATGACTCATTAAATATTTTTCATCAAAAATAAAAACAATTGTATGTTTTAACATTTCAGGATGATATGCATGAATGTATTTCATTTACACAAGATTCTGACGAAATTTAAAGATATTCTTCTCACTTTGATAATGTTCTATGTTTTCAGCTTGCCCCACAAACTGTGCCTCCTGTACAGATGATGGCACTAATACCAAATGTATTTATGGACAATGCAAAGCCAGATCGGTGTACCAAGCTTTAGATCAGACATGTCAGGACTGTCCATCAGATTGCAAGGTTTGTTTCATAAACACTGATGGCAATGTACAATGCAGTATTTGTGATGACAAATTTGCCCTCACAGATGACGGTCTCAGTTGTATGGGTAAGCTCTATAAATTACACATTCTTTATTTAGAATACTTTGTATCAGGCCTAATGTTTGAATAACAAAATTACAATTACATAAAAGCATCAGTGTTTTCATCTTATGCAGAATTCAATCTCTCAGAGCAGACATTACTGTTGTATGAAATGTTGCCTAGTTTATACATGCCCGAATGCATTACTTGCCTGCTATTATCATTTATGTAATCTTTTCTAATTCAGCCTGTCCTGCCAATTGCAAGATGTGTGACTATGTTGACGGAAATACCAGATGTTTGGATGAGCAATGTGAAGATCATTATGCCCTCCGCAAACCAGAATATGACTGCGTCTGTGAGTATAGAAATGTTTACTTCTTTATACAACAGCATTACTTTTATTTATTTATTCATTGAAACAATAGCTAATGCATGAAGGATTATAACAAACATTTCAAAAATATATTGAACATCTTTATTTTTAAAATTAATTTTTCCTGTGAAACATTTTGATATTCAGTTGAAATTTTATTTTCATCAAAGCCTGTCCAAGTGGCTGCAAAGACTGTGCCTATTCAACAACCACATCACAATCAACATGCATGACTGGCGGCTGTGGATCTGGCTATGTACAAGATCCTATTGGAATTTGTTATGGTAAACTTTGAGTTTCTGATGTGAATTTAGTTTAAAATTACCAATGTCAATACAGTCTAAACCCAATTAGATAAAATTTCAGATGAACAAATTGCTACACGAAAATCAACAGTATTTATTGTCAAACATAACTTGTAAAAAAGAGCATTCAAGCTGACATGGGTCATTGATTTCAGTTGATATACATGTATATTGGAATCAATATTACTTTATTTTGATAAACACAATACATTATATTCTTAAAGTTGGCTGCATTCAAATCATTTTTTTAGTCTGCTCCAACTGCGATAGTTGTTCCTACAGTGTTGCCAATACAAGAGCTGAATGTGATACCAATGGATGTAGGCCTGGCTACACACGCAGGCTTACTGGATCATGTGTTCGTAAGGAGTTTTTTTTATACTAGATCTAATTCTATAATGGCAGTTCCCATTATTAGGTTAAAAAAAACAAAATTGTTTGCTCGAGAGTCGTTGTATTTTGTCTGTTCAAGAGTTAAAAATCAACACCATTACTACAAACCCACATAGCTGATAATTTGAGTAAAGTTTGAGTAAAGTTTGAGTAAAGTTTGAGTTAAAACAAGATTTTATGATAGTCTCCATCTATTGACAGAGTCCCTGTTTATATTTCAAGATTATTTTCATGCTCTTGAAGCAATATTATTATTACCAAAATCAAACTCTCATTATTTTGAACATTAAGATACCAAAAAATATGTTTTGGGATTTTGCGTTTTGGTTTCAAAATGTAAAGAAGCTATTTATATAAGCCATGCATTTATGTCCATGATTCGATGTTCATATTGACAATCAAGGCAGAGACTACAGATGGAAATACCTTACCTTATGATTTAAAATAAAATTTGATCAGCAGGGATTGTATTTTTATTTAAAGCTTGTCCTGGTGGATGTGACAGCTGTACAACAGATGAATCTACACAGACCTGCACTCTAGGCGGATGTAGAGGTGGATATGTCCAAGTGGATACTGACTCATGTGTCTGTAAGTTGTTGCCATATATTTGTTCTTAAAAAGAAAGAGATTTCTGAAGACCAACATTTATAAAAATATGATTTGTCACCTAGAGGGATACAGCACATAATCCAGATTAAGATATCATTTCTTCTGTTTTTCTTGCAAAGACTACTTTTTAATGTTACATTTACAGTGTGCCCAGAAGGATGCCATGATTGTTCATACAGTGGTAATGCTATAAACTGTGATGTAAGTGGCTGCAATAGTGGATATGTGTACTATGGAGGAATCTGCCTTAGTAAGTACACACTATACTCCCTTTGCAGCTGTTGACAAAAGTTGCAAAAGGAATCATCAACATCAGGGTGCAACATAAGATCTATATTCCACATGTCCGTTTGTCACTGTTTAAAAGTTTTAACTTGGCTTTACAAACTTAAAAGTTTGTTTAGGTTAATTTTTATTTATTTATAGGAATTGGTTGTTTTCATAGCACAGCATGTCATAATCACCACGTAACTGTAATTACACCTCTATTCCTAACGTATCAAAGAAGGAAATATAAATAAGAAGAGTCTTCATTATATTAAAATGCCCTTAGCTTGTGATACATTTTGTAAAATCCATCATAGAGAAAATTACATGAACTTAAGTACGTTAAGTGAGTACTACATGTAGTTCATATTCATCCAAGAGAAAAAGTGATATCTAAAATATGCTCAAATCAAACACATTATCTTATCTAATCAATTTGTAGATTTAGAAAGTTCAGTGTACACTCATTTTTTGCTAAAATTGTTTTGTGAGCAGGGTTTTATTCATGTTTACTAATAATGGAATTGCTTTTAATTATTTTTACAGGATGTCCTGCCGAGTGTGACCAGTGTACCTTCAATTCTGGAACTGCAACCACTTCTTGTGTCAACAACCAATGTGGTCCTGGCTTCACAGATGACAATGCTGCATCAATGTCACAGTGTGTTGGTATGTACAGATATCTTTTTATTTCCTTTATATTCTATGGTCGATCTATTTGAATTTTGATATCAAGCTAATCACGTTGAGTATATCAATAAGATATAGCTGTTAACACATGTAAACTTAAAAACAATACCATATGATAACTTGATGAATGTTGTGTTTAGAATATTGGCTGTAAAGGTTTAATCTTTCAGTTGAACTTATTTGGAAATGCATATTAATATACATGTATCTTGGTATATACATGCAGCTGTTTTCTTCTTTCAAAATGTCTCATCCTGATATTCTTATATATTTAGCTTGTGCTGCTAATTGTCTGAACTGTGATACCAGTGGAGCTGGGAAATGTGATATATGTCCAGGCGACTACAAGTTACAAGCTGCCAATGCTGGCTGCACAAGTAAGGCTTTTTACTTAAATTATTTCTGGTTAATTAGATGGATATAAATGTAAAGGGGAGTCTAGGGCAAGATGACACACTTTTTCATTATAATGTAATCAAATCATTAGGGCCTCCACATGAGCCAAATATGTTATAAAAAGTTTGAAGTAGGTATATCTTTCAAAGTTTTTATTTAGTACCAAGCCTCATTTCATTTACTGGTAATGAATACATCCTGATATTCAAGATATCAAATATTACATATTTATCATCAGGATAAAACTATATTGCAATAGTCAACAGAAAAAATCTGACAGGGGGGTTCGAACCTACAACCTACAACCTTAGGATAAGCTTAACATAATTATACACTCTGTAAAATTCTTGTGGGTATTTGAATTGAATACAATAAAAATAGAATACAAAGTTTTTAACTTTTACTGGTTGAAAATTTTGCTTACAAAAAAGCTTTGTATTCATAATAAACACTGGTTAGATGAATCTACATGACTCAATAAATATAGAGTGTCCCATGAACAGGATACCTAAGTCACATGTAAAGGGAACCATGAAAATACAGAAAAAAAACTGTAGATTCTTTAATTCCCCTTTGAAAATGGGTGTAAAATATTCTAAATTCAAATCAAAGATTGATTTTCACAACTATTTTAAGGTAATTTATGATTGAAAGTAATTCATTTTTCAATTGGTTGACATACTTCATTTGGGTCCAGTTTATTGTTATGTTATAGCATTGTTTATAGTGAATGGATCAATTAAGAAGAAGAGGCCACCTCAGAAAAACATTCCCACACACAGAGCTTTAGTGGCCTGATGGTTAGCACACTCGCTTGTCGTGCAAGAGGTCCCCGGTTCGAATCCGGTTAGTTCCAAGTGAAATAATTTTTCACTGGCTTTCAAGATATGTCATTCGGATGAGACAAAAACCGAGGCCCCATGTCAAAGATAACAGCATCTGGCATGTAAAAGACCCTGATAAATGTTGAAAACAATACATTTACCAGATAAAAACCACCCTACCCAGGTGTAGAAATGGGTATTGGCATATGGGACGAAAAGCTTAAGCTGTTGTGTAAATATATGCGCTGTACACTCCCCAGGGAGGATGGGAAAGCAAACATCGGATTGTGTCCTGCCACTAGCCACTATCCTCAGTAATGGGGCATGCTAGTATATTATAGAAATAGAAATAGAAATTCAAGATGATCTGGCCCTTGTTGGTGATAACACCAAAGGCGCTATGAATAAAACCACCTTGCATGAAGGCCATGAAACGTTCTTAGTGAATGTGATAGATGATGAGTTTATAGTAGTTTTTAAGTGTCATTCCTTTTAGATTATCAATCTAAGTTTAATAATGATGACCCTTCAATCAATAGCTGTATTGAAATAGTAGGGTGGGGCTATTTGCTATAGGTTACAAATTCTCAAAGTGCCCATATTAAAGATTGTCCTAATAGAACTTATTCAATCATGGCATCCTTCTGGGCACACTGTAAATGTAACATTTAAAAGTAGCCTATGCAAAAAAAACAGAAGAAATTATATCTTAATCCAGATTATTTGTTATATCCCCTTGGGTGACAAATCATATGTTTGTAGTTATTGATTTTGATCTTCTAGTGATTATTGATGTGGTATTGTATTACAGATAAACAATTCTATAGCTTATGTAACCTCAATATCCCATCCCATCTTTTAAAAAATAGAAGAACAATAGAGATGTACAAAAGCTGTGTATAATCTGAATTTAACGGCTAATAGCCTTTGATAAAAGATAGATTAATTATTTTATTCACAGTACATGAAATGTATAACTAGTACTGAAAATATTAAAACATATTTTTGATAAAAAAGATCTTTGTAATAAAATGTAAGAGATATCGTTTCCAATACTGGATAAAATTTTAATATTTTTTGCTTGTAACGAAATATGAATTGCAAACATTTTAAAAAGATTCTATAGGAATTTGACATGGGAAATTTGGCCAGAACTTGCTTTAAAATGGCAATTAAAGCATTTTCATTGACTAACTAAAGCAATTCAAATTCTATTGAAGAGAAAAAATATCAAAATTAATTCCAGTTGGCGACGAGACTGCTTTTACCTTCTATGAAAAAAATCCTTAAAAATTCTTTAGACACATTCGGTATCAATCAAATATGTTTTTATTATTCTGAATACTAGTGCATACATACACTGTGTATTCATATACAATATAAGCACTGAATGCTTTTTTTCAGAATGTGCTCCATTTTGTACAAGTTGTACCACAAATGGTGGAGGTAAATGTGATCCAGCGAATTGTGAAACTGGTTATTTGTATGATGCTACTGATCAGGATTGCAAAGGTATGATATCATTAAAGTATATGTAGCACAAAGTCACGTTTTGAGGCAATTACATAATATGCATCAATGGGGAAGTCTTAAAACAGAACCAACATTTTCTTTGACTTTTTTCTTTGTTGTATAAATGTGACAAGTAATTTGTTACAATATCAGTTTTGAGAATTTAGGGTAGGTATTCAGCTTTGAAATTTGATCGGAAAAATCAAAAATCAACTCTACAATACCTTTGGGACATAAACAATGAAAAATAAGACTTTAATGTACATTGGTGATCAGTCTAAAATCAAATATATTGTCAATATCAGACAATTTGGTTGATCATATTGATTTTTTTCTGTTTGAATAAATTAAAAATCATTTATGTAAAAGAAGGTTTAAAGTCAGTGCTTCCCATATTTATCTTTAAACCTCCAAGGCTGATGTCACACATACACTGTAAAGTTATTATCTCTATCATACTTTACCTTGCACCTTGAATACTTTGGATAGTTTATGTTGATTGTAAGTTTATCATCATTTTACAGCTTGTGCAAGCCCATCCCAATGCCAAAGTTGTGCTACAAGTGGTGCAGGCCAATGTGACTCTTGTTCTTATGATTATGCAGTGCAGGATGACAACTCAGCTTGTCTCAGTAAGCGAATGTATAGGGGATTTCATAATTAAAATCTACTTTGGGACTATAAATATGGAATAAAGTAAAGCAGTAGTTTGGCATGAAGTGTAACAAATCTTTTGAGATTTTTGAAAAAATATTCTTATTCATAAAATATCAACACTAACAATGCATTTATGAAACTGACATCTCAAAAAGTCTTTTCACATCAATACAGAAATTCAAAATGATACTTTTTTTAATCCTATACAACTTTTATAGTTATTTACTTATATATTGCAGTACACAGTATAGTATGTACAGTACATAATCAACATAACTGTATGCCATAAAGCATTTGAACTACACACATATTTCTTTTTCTTGATTCAGATTGTCCACCAAATTGCCGTTACTGTACCTATGACCAAGCCTCTGCTGCAACAGTCTGTAGATGGGGTGGTTGTAAAGTAGGACATACTATGAAGACTGATAGAACATGTGTTGGTAAGACACAATTCTCTTAAACCATCTGTTATCCTATATATCAACCCCCCCCCCCCCCCCCCCGGACCCTTAATTTGTAATAAACATTTAATTCTTCATTTTATACCTTCCAGCATGTCCCACAGGATGTGCTTCCTGTCTCATGGATGTTGCTACAGGAACCACTGCAGTGTGTGAGGTAGGCAAATGTATGGATGGATATGTACAAGATGGAAGTAATGTTTGTCAAGGTAAGAAACTATTCTGTTTCATAATAACTATTGTGTACAGCTTGGTACAAGTAGCATACACATAGCTCATCTCTGTTTTTATTCTCTAGTTGAACAGCCGAAAATTGTGACTTTGATCTGCAAACCTCTAAAGTAGACTCTTTCATGGAAAAAATTAAAATTAGAATTTGAAACATTTATTCATTTCATTGTATTACTCAGGTTAAAAGAAAGAAAAAACTGTTTAAATTTTGTTCCTAGCCCAAATATTTTTTGAGATATGATAAAAAATCTTCAATTTTTTCCAGTTCATAATCTCCCATACATGTACATGTTATCATTGGTTTTAATTTGTGACCTTACCTGAGTAACTCCTTCCATTGTTTTGTACAAAGAAAGCCATAATTCTTTAAATAATTGGGATAGAATAATAATTT
>JAVSBT010088883.1:0-12133 GCA_033118115.1 Pharyngocirrus eroticus
TATATGTAAATGGATAGGTTGAATTTGTAAAGGAAACTTCAGCATTCACTGCCTTATTCAAGCTCTATACAATTTAACATGCAGATAGTCTAGATGCATAATTTCAAATCAAATTAGAAAAAGTAATCATCTTGAACAGCTTGCCAATCTGCATATAGAAGGACATATTAATACAGGCAAATCATTGGAAATGTTTTATAAAGGAATGAAATCTATCAATATGGGACTCATCAGATAAAAGTTTGGTCTATCAGAATAGTAAAGTAAGAATATTGGGCACCACATACTTGGCAGTTTAGTGGCTATCATTCGTGGATTTTGCTGTGATTATAAAGTTAATTTGAATGGGAAGATTTTTGCTTGATGAATGGCCGGTTTTGCTCATATAAATTTTTATATTACTTACTTAACAAACAATTGTCAGATCAAATAATTATAGAAAAACATATAAGCTACTCGTGGCAAATCTCGAGATAAAATCCAAGAATGATTATCATTAAAATGGCCTAAGTGTGCGGTGCCCATTAGAATGGAGTAAAAACAGTCCTTCAATATCTAATGGCAAAATGCACTAATAATAATAACAATAATAATAATAATTTTTTTACGTAAATTGTTACAAAAAGAACATTATACAAATATAATATAACGGAAGGCTCTCAGAAAAGTGTAACTTATCTAGCTGAGTGCCCCTAAAAATAAATGTTAGCAAAGGAAGAACTTTAAAGGCTGGCAAGATTAGATACTCTATGTGTATATCTATGTATAAGACGTAATAAATGTCTAGGAACAATTCCATCATTATCTTCTCATTAAATCATTTATACTTTCTATGGTATGTGAAAAATAGGATCACCTCTGATACAAAGTCTGGAAAGTTGGACCAATTAATCATAAACTATACTCAGAGTTTAATGGCCTAATGAATTGTATGTAGGTGTCTTTTAATACGATGACCATTTCTTAGTTTTTGTGAAATAGGGGTGATAAATGTATCACAAGTCATGGGAGTTTACCTAGATGTAACAATATGATTATAACAAAATATCACCATGACATTGACTGTTGTGAGGTGACTGAGATAAATCTTAAATGGATGCTTTCAGCTTAGTGAAGAGTGAAGATCAACCAATGACTGTTTAATTTTTATATATAAGCTTAATTTTTTTCATGTAATACAATAATCCTATTTAGAAGGTCTAGAATACCATGAATATAACAACACAATATACAGAGCTAGAGATATACTTTGAATAGGAGGCAATGATTTAATAAATGACCCAGATCCGACAAATTGTGAGTTCTATCCAATTTCATTCAATTTACACAGCACCAAAATATGATTACTTAATTGCAGCAATGTTATAGAATCTGGTCACTTCACTCTCTGACATCAATATGGCTTTAGGTAGCTAGTGCTTTGACTTGGAGGGAAATCGACAATTTCCTGTCATTGCAATTAATATAATGTACAATTAAGCCAATCAAGAACGATAATGTTGCAAGCAATATTAAATGTATTGGAAAGATGAGAGCAATCCCAAAAGCCATTTTCTCCAAAAGCTATAAATTTCAATTCCACATTTTTCAAGCATCATCCCTCTCTTCCGCTCAACAAATCCCCCTGTATTATGCATGCACCAAACACACAGATGCTCCACATTAAAGGAGCATAATCTTTTGGCCTTGCTACCCTACACCAGATGAATTGATTTTCAAAATGGACATTGCTTTATCAACCATCTCACGCCCATATTTCTGCTTGGGGAGCATTTGATGAAATTAACCTTAAAAAGCCACTAATGAATACCTCCACCCTTATGTCAGCTGTACAGCAAACCTATCATCATACTCATTTACCCAGAAATGACTAAAATACACTATGGTTTGATGGGTTCATTTGCCTAGAAATATTGGCATAATGAATCTAGACAAAAGTGTCAAAAAGGCATGAGTTGATTATTTCACTGAAAAGCCAACATCACCTCTACGAAATGAAAAATGAAAAAACAACAGAAAAGAAAATGCAATTTAATAATCAGTAAAAATTACAAATAAAATAGACATTTTCCAAAAGATTTTTCCGCTCACATAGCAAATTAGGGATAAGGCAACCTTTATTTCTTAAAAGTGTATTTTCCATACATCATATCTTCATTCTTAATGTCAAAAAATGATTATATTACTTCTTGAAAATGTTGACTAATATTTCTTACACTATTATTCTCTTCCCCTAAAAAATAAGTCAAAGAGATGTTTCTATGCTAGCAGCACTATTGACTTTTTTTTCATGACACTTAAAAAAAAGAATCCCTTTTTTGACTAAAAGCAGATATCTGTTGCAAAACACAGTTGGAAATCTGTCCCCAGGGTTTAGAGAATGTCATTTTGATTCCATGTGCTATTAAGGGGAATGGATTTTGAAAATTTGACAGAATGCCTGCATAGAAAATTTGTAAAAATGCAAGTGACACAAAATACTGTATCTGATCTAAATTGTAAAAGTTTTATGGAATGATGTCTATTTGTATCTTAGCTTGACAGATCCCTATGTTTCTTTTATATTCATTGGAATGGCTTTTCTCATCAAGTACATGTTTGAGATTGAAGGTACGTGTAATCAAAATCTGAGGCATCACATTCAAATATGTGAGTCAGAAAATGCAATAATCGTTTCTATGGAAACTGTCATTTGTTTGCAATGTAAGGGGCCTTGTCATTGATCTTTTGACTTGACTTGACTCCAGGAAATTTGGCATTTTTTTTGTGCAGACTCTTTCCTTTTCTTTAAAGAATTACTTAATCATTTTGACAAAATAATTAGACGTTGAAGACAAGTCCTGTGAAAAACTGTTTTCTGCAGACCTCTTATTTCTTCCTAATATCCAGCTTGGTCATCCTAAACCTTCATTTAGATTAGAGCACCATAGTAAAACCTTCACTTTGACGGTTAAATTATTTCATCATCCAGCCTACCCCACCATTAATACACATAGAACGTTAAATTTGCATGCCAGCCTCTCTAGGCATAAATATAGGGCTGATGAAGTTGCAACCAACTGATTAAATCAGAAACATAAGTTTGAAATTATGTGTTACGCCTTATTATATTGGGCACAATGGCTTTCCAGTCTCCATACAAAGGTTTTACCATAAAGGATTTTTGATTCTAAAGCCTCATCAATAGAATTTCATGACACGATTCATGCATGGTGTAAAGTTAATCTATTTCTGCAGAAAAATGTTGAATTATATGAACATGAAATGTCTGCCCAAAATACCAAATCAAAATGCTCAGACAAAACCTTGTCAAAGAATGTCTAAAAGCACAATTGAAACAACTCTAAGAAGGCTACATTCATGTTCATGTAATAATTATAATGAAAGTTGGTCTTATAATGCATGGATACTTCATGTTGTCTAAAATTCTAGTTCTTGGTGGTTCTGTCTAGGGCTTTATTACAGATATAATTCTCCATGTAGTTACACATTTCCCTACATTGAAGCTCAAGGCCTGTAGAATATTTGATCACATAACTATTATGACATTGTTAAAAGACAATTTTTCATATATCTTAATATGAACATGACCTCACTTTCCAACTAATACTCTCTGGCAACAAACAGAATACAATTGGTCTAAAAATGAGCTACTTTACAATGTATGGTAAACGGGACCGGGACCTGTAGACATGCAGTTTTGCATTGGAGTGGATGTCCCATTTCGTGTATCAAGAGAGTTCAGCCCCCCGGTTGGTCACTAGCTGTTACACCAATACCCTGGCAAGAAATGTGAAGCCTAAGTCTATATATATTGATGGCAAAAACATCCTCATTTTATTCATCTGGTTGAAAATGTCCTAGCAGCTCAATTAGCAACTTCCTTTGCTAGGTACGCTGCCATTTTGTTTGCCTAAAGATGTCATGTAGGCATGAGACCAAGATATTTATAATTATTCAACTTTTCTAGGGCCATCTTTTCATTTACCGATAATTCATTTTGTATCAACCATTAACTTAAGTATGGTAGCTTTAAGACAAGTCAGTTCATATCTATAGGACCATTTTTATTTTGTCTTGTGGCATAGAGCTGTACTGCAATGATTTAAAAGCAATTGTTTGACATCAAAGTACTTCAGTCTGCCAGACAATTCTTTTTATCAATAATTTGGAAGTGACTTTGAGATCTCTCCATCATTCAAAAAACCTCAGGGAATCTTAGTGTAAGTCCTCTCTTTTCAAGGGTTTAAACTGAAAACTGCATCATTCATTCAAGATGCATGCATGGTTTCTGTTTTTCGGAAATTGCTGCACCTAACTATTGATGGGTAGATTTGAATGGGATAATCCAACCATTAGCCCGACAAGAAGAAGCAATAGTAAAAATCAAAAGTACTATTTGTCTACTTAGTTCGCCATATGGACTCTTCTCAGAATAAAAGGAAGAGACCCGTAGATGAATTTGTTTTGTACTGCTTCATTCTCCACAACCAGATAAAAATGATTGTGTTCCCTAGCTGCTGGAGCAGATGTAATCTTTTGGAAAATCTGGCTGGAGTTCAGCATACATTGCCATTGTGAATTCATATGAAGAAGACATAAAGTGAAATGTAGAATTTGTATTAAGAAAAAAATGTAGGAACATTGTCTAGAAAAAAACACAGCCTAAAACCTAAACTGGGTCAATTGGTAGTCTGGAAACAAAAGAATACTCAGGAGACGTTATGCAGCCACAAGAATTTATAAGATCACACATATTTTCTCCAAATTTATTTACACACAAAAGAATTCTAGGTAAGGGTTATATATGTGTTTAGGTAAGCTGATATTAATCTCTAAGAGAGCAGGGGAAGTGTATTGATCCATACAAAGCAAAGAACAACATATTCACAAGAATCAAAACCTTTTATAGATTTTAGAATTGCAGATAATAGTATTAGATATCAAACTGACACATCAAATCGGATAGATTACTTGGGAATGGGGGCATTTTTTTTATTAGGGGCACTGTCTCCTTTCAACTAGTTTTATATATATTGGAGAAAAATGTGTGCTTTAGTTAATTCAAAATATTCACAGTCCCTATCATGACTAATTAAATTATATGACACCACAGACACCAGGTGTCTAAACAATAAAAATGCCTTTAAGCTTAGGCTACTGACAGGATCAATATACTGATTGAAACAGTTTTTACCCATTTTACAAAAAACATTGAGGAAACAGGCAGTACAACCATAGCACTTTATTGAAAGTCAGAGTATTTTGATATTAGTTTGTTGTTATTTTGATATTACTGGGCAGTTGGAATATACTGATTCTGACAAATAAAAAAGCATACTGAATATTTGAGAAATCCAACAGCTTCTATCCTGATGATGCTTATGGAAAATTGCGATTGCAATTGGAACTTTTAATATATCTTGATTTGTGCTGATTTTAAGCAAATTAAGCCTTTTGTGAATTAGAAATCAGTTACTTGATGCATTATTTTTGTGGTTTATTATTATTATATTGCATTCCCGCAAAGAGTGCAGGAATACATAGTATATTTACAGTACTTCGCTTATAACCTTTCATGGACATATAATATGATCAAACAAACAAACCATCAAATATTATATTAAAGCAGTGCGCTAACACTGCAATGAGCTGGTGAGAACCCACACCATTTTTCTTTGAAAGCCAGTGAAAATAATTCATTTGAAACTGCCCAGATTTGAATCTGGGACCTTCCAAATGGAATGACAGTATGACAAGTCAAGCTGACACTCTAGCGTGTCAGCCAATGAAGCTTTGTTGTACTAAATTGTAAAAAATAAGAATAATTCTGAGAGAGTGTCAATCTAAATGCAATGTTATTCCACCAAAGAGACAGTACAGAGTACAAGGTCATTATTGCCAAAGCATTACATGAATACTTGTTGCTTTCTTTTTGTGGTACTAAATTGTGAAAAAATAACAATAACTCTGAGAGAGTGTCAATCTATATGCAATGATATTCCATCAAAGAGACAGTACGAAGTTTAAGGTCATTACTGCCAAAGTGTCACATGAAAGCTTGAAATCCCAATTGCCTTCCAAACTCTCCAATTCAATGGATTAAGAAATCGAATTTCACAGCTTTGGGCTGTCCCAGGGTGACTAGAAGGCAGATGCAACACTTCAGTTGATGAATTTCATTAAACAATGGCATTAGTCTTTAAAGAAGGTATGCATAAGATGCCGTAAAGAATACATAAACAATGGCCAGAACCTTTGTTTGCCTTGGTCAACAAGAAAAACCTTGTATACTTTGATAGCATATGGATCTTCTGCAAATCTTTAAAGTGAAGAATTTAACCTAGAATAAATATCTTAAAGGTACAGTCTTTTTAGAAAATCAGTTCCAGAATATTTCCTTTTTGAAAGTTTTGAGATAGCTGGAAAACACTTTACCACTACCAGTAAGATTTAGTTATTCTTTGAAATTGCAGATCTTAATAATAAAAATATTCCATCGTATAGAGATCAAACCATTTCTACATCAGAAGACCAATGTAAATGTTCAGCACCTCCATGCACTCATTTTTAGTGAAAGGCATGGGGAAAATCAATACGCCTCTTCAATGATTTCATCTCTCTAGACAAGGATTCCTTGTCTAGATCCACATTGCAAATTATTTGTGGAAAATATCTGTGGACTCTGAAAATTATTGAATGGCATATGCTTGGAAAGAATAGTAATATATTCAGATGGAGATATCTACGTTGACAATGAGGAATTTTTGTGGGATGATCGTGATACCAGAATTCTCTCAGCCAATCAAAAGCCTTGTACTATTTCATGTCATTTAAAATGTACTCCAGTACTATTTCTCAAGAAACAGGCTCCTTTCCTGCTAGTCATTTTATTATTTTTAATGACTTATATTACAATTTAACTTTTTTCCCTTTTCAGTTTTTTTTCATAAATACTCTAATATCTTCTATTATCTACAAATCAGGACATTTATATTTACCAATTTTATAGTATACAAGTCAGATGTGTGGTGTCTTTTTATTTTGAAATAAGGTGGCATTATAATGTACTCAACTCACATGTTGTATACTTTACAAATATAGGAATGCACAATATTTGGTATAGTTAGTATGTTGATTTTAAGATCAAAAGGAAAATGGTGTAAAATGGACATTTGCTTGATAGATTACATTTATCTGCCATCATGGCTTACAAAGGCTTACATCTAGCTTTAAATAAAGCTAGTTAATGGAAGGAAATAAATAGAAGATTGATGTTAGTCAGATGAACATGATGTAAGGTTTAGAAATATCTGAAATATTTTCATTTGGCAATGATAATGTCATCAAAGATTTAGATTAACTTGTTATCAATTAGATTAAAACCATGGCTGTCATTCTAGTTATTGATTCAAGACTTATTTTGAGCAATGACCTCAGATTCTTTATTGGAATCTATGCTAGAAGGTGTTAATTACTCAGCTAAGAGGAATGTGGAAAGCTGAATTGAATATCACCCCAATGGATTTTACACCTACTTCTAGCCATCTCTCTTTCATTTCTCAGGTTTGTCATTTCATGATGGATTGCTGGATTTTTCTTTCTTTTGCTAATCAGTCTTTAAAGAACCAATGCCAAAATAAAGGGAGAAAAATCAATCCGATAGAAAATTTCAGTTCATAGTGAAAACAATTTACCTTTTTTTCAATGAAATAATGTATTATACAATTTTATTTGATCAGGGATAAGAAATATAATGCTATTGTTTCCAAAATGCAACAAGAAAAGAATATCATAATGTCAGATTCATGACATCATCAATAGGTCAAATAAAGTATGTCGTTTTGAAGCCACTAAAAGACATCTTAATGACATCACAAATAATCATAGATAAGTAGCAGGGTGATAACAGTATAACGTCATCTTGAGATGTTACAATGACAATATTATAGTAGTCAAATATTCATAAGGCTTCTAAATCTATAAAAGCAATATTTGAATCATACTATGTTATTTTAGTGATTTGACAACAGCAACAAATGAGAAAGAAGAGAACACATAGTAGATAGAGGCTAACTATATGTAGCAAATATTTATTTTCAAAAACACTTTTTATTAAAAAAAACACATCATAAATGAGGAACCAAAAGTTTGAGGAAGATTTCTCATCTCTTAACATTTCGTCCTCTCCTAGAGGGCTTGATCACATGAATGGTCATCTGACTGTGTAGTGTTATTATCCCATTCATGTGTTAAAGCCCTCTAGGAGAGGCAAAACATTATGGGGTGAGAAATCTTCCTTTAGTTCCAATGTAGATTAACATATCTTAACATGGATCTTGGAACCAATAATATTTTTCGCTAATATCATCAATTGAGCTTTTGTTTCTTTTCTTTGGTAAATGGTATTCACTGAGGATAGCACATAAAAGTCTGAGACTTATTTCCAATGTGGTCCTTCCCAAAGCCTTTAATTTTTATTTAGCCAGTTTTGGTCCACTGAACTTGAGAGCCATGAGAAAATCATTGCCTTGCCCGGACGCTGGATTGATGGTCAGCTACACAAACCACTACATCATGTAAGCCCTCACGTATTTTCAATCAAAAGAAATGTATCTATATCAGAAACCTTTTCTATCTTTATTCATTTGCAAGTAAGTTTTTTGCCTTGTATGAATCAAGGATATACCGCTGACAGTTTGTATCTTTTCCCCTGAAGTGACAGATGTTTCTTGAAATAGCACGATAATAATAGGATATCCTCATTTGGTTGATTTCAATGTCTTCACCTTGAATACTTGTTTAAGTACTATTCCTAGGAATATGGTATCCACAAATTTAATTAGACGTAGTTTAACCAATTTTTCTGTTATTTTTAAGTGAATGGGACAAAAAAATCACTTAATTTGACATGGAAGCGATATCTGAACCAGTATGTCAGTCACTGATTAACATGTAAATTATTTCTTATATAAATGCAATACCATGTTTGTCTGGCCAATCTAAAATTGCTTTAGATTGGCCTTTCTCATGGAAAAGTGACACACTTAGCCATGGAGAATAGTTATACAATGTCAAAAAGTAAACGACAAAAACACAAAAACAGAATATTTCATTTTAATAAAATTTGAACATGAAGGTCTTTCAAAAGCTAATAATTATTTATATTACAATGTCAAAAAAACTCAGACTACTTTTGAAAAGAAATCTACTGTACCAGCATTCCTTAAGTTATAGGAAAGCCTAAGATGTCAACAATAGTGTATGAAACAATGCTTTTAAAGTTATTCAAGTAGAAAAAGTAGAAAGAAAATCATACCCAAGTCAATGATTTATTGATCCAAGACTTGCCATCTTTATAAGGCAATGTGATATCTTGCACTATGTAATACAGGAATCATTTTCTCCTTTATATGTTGACAATAACTGAGACTGTGAGGCTATACATTATCTAATTTATTAAATGCTCCTTTCCTCTATAAATCTCCGCATATTATTATGTATCCGGCATGTCAAGGCCAAACAAATTGAGGGGTATGTTTATATATTTTTGGTGGCTGTGCACATAGTACAGTACTTTGAAAAAATTGTACCTAGCATTCACAAAAAAGGCTTTTTTCATACCCAATTCATGTGGGGTGAAAATAGAATCTAAGTTACATCTTTTATTTTCAAAAGGAAACAATACTTACCAAATTGAACATGCATTTAGCTCTTTTTCTTCTTGTGCCAACCAAGTATAGTTTCAATCTAAGCTTGTGTTATCTGAAAGAAAGGTGACCTTAAATATAAGTATGATAACATTCAAGATGGATTGATTAAATTCTGATATTTGATATTTGACAACATTTTGAAAACCATATAGCAATATTCACAATTGTGTGCTAATTAGAAAAATTAAGAATTTCAATCCTTGTTTCCTCCTATCTTATAATATCTATTGATAACGGAAGTTTGATTTTAAAGGAATCTAAATCATGAGAGAAAAAATAAACCCATTCATTTCAAGGCCCTGTAATATTTTCAAGCTTTTTTCAGGAGAGTATATTGACTATATCTCAGTTTGAAATTTCTCTGTTGTCTATCAAAAAGCTTTGGAGAACATCAAGCGTGTAAGATAATCCAGTAATTAGCCTTGCCTTGCAGATGCTATGCTTCCCAACAGAATCTCTCATCATAAAAAATATTTTTTCAAAAAAAAGGGAAATGACAATCTGTTCATCATTGGGTTTAGTACCTCTCCATAATATCTGTCAACTGAAATTATTGATACCATAGACATTTGATTCCAAAGCATTGGACTTAGTGTAAAGTAATCACTATGAAGGGGTAATAGAAGAATGCCAATTGCATCACCATGACAACCAACTCCAGTGAAAAAAAATGGAACAGCAACTGAGACCTTGATGTCAATGAACATTTTAGCCTATGGGCTCAAAATCCTTAGAGGTTAAAATAGATGAGAATTGGAAATTGATGACTCAGCAGAAGGCAAGCCATGTCTAAATCAAATTTATGTTTTATTGCTTTCCATTCTAAGTTTCATATTTCACTTCTACATTGCTTTATTTAGTGGCCTCTGCTTCTTGACATAATATCTCACTCGTTACTTAGATAACATAATTATCAATATTGCATATCCATGTCATGTATAAGTGTTCTCATAATCATCATTTTTCTTTCTGAATTATTCTTGTATTATCATATATACAAGTACGTATATCCTGCATATCCTAGAATAAATGCAATCTGTAACTTGAGATGGTTAAGAAAAATTGCTTGATTTGAAGCCATCTCTACATCCTGCTTACGGAGAGCATAAAAAAGTGGATTTTTTAGAATGTGAGAAAATATGAATTGTTAGAATGGAAGAGCTAAAAGAAAAATGGCCACATATATAGCTGCAAGGGCAATCTGACAAGCATCTATGAAATGAAACTTGATATGAGAGACATTGCTATAAAAACAATGTTATTTCCCAGTAACTTTCTGTAATAAATCGTATTATAATGAAACCTTATCATACTGTTAGTGATTTAGCTTGTAAATGACACAGCCTATGTCTTCAAAATGTACACCAAGGGATATTTAATAGGGTTGATAATAAAGTACAAATTTTGGATTAAATATCTGATTGGCTTGCAAGAAGTAGCCCCCTTAAAGGCCTGTTTACATTTCGTCTTAAAGCACTTCAAAAGTTGTTAGTGTAAACGCATCTATCAAGGCTTGCTTGGCCTTTATTTCTTTGTGAGTTTGTCAATAGTGTAAACACGTTCACCAAATAGACAAAAAAATCATCCAAACGATTCTGAATTGGGCTTTGAAAATCTTTGCGCAATCATTACCAAATTGCACTTATCAATCAATAGTATAACATGCCTTACGTGTGAAAACCTATCGAAAATAGCCTAGCTTTTATACATGTGACATTCAAAAGGAAAGGGGAAACATTATGGTAAGCATAACATTAAACTACTTGATGGACATACTATTGAAAAGGTCAAATTATTTTTGCACATTCATTCTAAAGAGTCATCTCCATATTTTCAGTCCTTCCACTTGCATTCTCTCCCATTTGTCTACCATATATTCCTAGATAAAACAAAAGCACAGTTTCCATTGTTGTTAGGTGTGGCTAAAAGTAAAATACATCAAAGGAGAAACTTAATATTGGATCACACTGTAATCCATGAAAATAGCTGTATATGCATTCACAAGGATTATTATTTTCAAAGGATAAAATTGAAAATCTGCAATGTCTCAAAGATAAAAAAGCCTAGGAATAACTTGAAAAAAAATGCACATTTTGTAAATATTGTATCAATAACATCAATACATCTATCATATATGGAAGAAGGGAACAGGTCTTCCTAAAAACATGTTTTGTTGTGTCATTACAAAAAGCAAATGATTGAAAAATCATAGTGTATGTTAATGTATATGCATATAATTCAAATAACAATTCTGTGAAAAATACTTCAAAATTGAACTTTGATTAATTACAGCCATATGACCAAATTGTTCATTAAAAAGGTAAATATTACCATCTAGCTCCTTATTAGTCTGATATTACCAACTGAAAATGAAAGAAATCAGTGTCTAACAAAGAGAAAATAAAATGAAATTGTATACT
>JAVSBT010089105.1:0-15995 GCA_033118115.1 Pharyngocirrus eroticus
TTTTATAGAAAATGATTATTTGGGACATATGTTAGTGCATATCAAAAAAAGCAATTAGACCCTCACGACGCCTTAAAGCATGAACAACTGATGTTGCTGACACCAAGTGATAATCAACCACATCTGAAATAAGAAGTTTGTTCAACACTAGGGCATTTTGAAATCTAACATGGAACACATCAAATGTCCACACCTATATATTCCACTATTGATAGCAGATAAACCAATTCCAATAATTATATTCTATCTCTAACCTGTTCTAATAATTGTCTAAGTCTCATTAACTGTGCCTCTAATTGTTTATTGTGATCTTCTAGGATTTGCATTCTTGCTTCAAGACGTCCTTTATGTTGACGCAACAGCTTGGCTTCTGCAATCATTTCAGCGTCTTTATTTCCATCAATTTCTTCATCCCCACTGTAAGGTCTATCATCCTGGTCTGAGTGGGCTTGCTTTAGTCTGTCATATTCAACCTGTAAATTTCTGTAATTAAGAGAATAATAACTTTATGCTTTGCCACTGACATAATCAATGAACTGATGAAAAATAAAAATAAATGTTACCAAATAAATCAACATACATTGCATTTTGGTGGCATCAATGTAAAAACAGTCTCAAATTAGATGACAAGGTCATGTTTTGCCATGTAGATTTATAAAGTGATAATATGATCAAATTTGTGTTCATATTACACTTTAAAAAAAATATGAACTTTATATTGTCTCGAGCTGGGAAATTCAACATGAAGGTTCCCCTAGTTTTTATATTTTTCTACATACAACTAATTTTACATGCATATTCCATTAAACATTTATTACTATTGGAATGTATTTAGTTTTGCTTAAAATAACATACTTATTTTCCTCTTCAAGATCCTTAATCATTGATTCCAATTCATTCCGCTGGTCTGAATCCACTGACATCATTATCTGAAGAGGACTTCTCAGCTACAAGGCAAAAAGAAAAATATTGAACTCTTTAAAAACATCACAAAAAGCTTTCAACACAAAAAAAAACACAGCCTTCAGCAGCTGTGAATATTTCATGACACTTCTATTACATGCTAAATGTTTGTTCCATCAAAAGCCATGACTTTGGACCACTTCATATCTTGTATTTCATTTAAATTGATAACTGAATTGTTTTTGACCTGATGATGGCTATGCTGTAATATGGCAAAGCTACTAAAGTACCAATAGTGTTGATTGAACATCAAGCAACCTATTTTTTTGTTATTTTTCATTTATTCATATTAGTATACTCAAACATTGTTTTGGCAAGAAGGCAAGTCATATAATTTACTACCAAACTCAACAGGGCATAAACAAAACAACCTGCAAAGACACATTTATTCAAGGTATAGCCTTTTTCTGAATTAAAACAAATACATATTTTGGCTATATAGCAATGAGCTCAATTGGTCATTTATCGGCTACTTACTGTATGTGTTGGTGTGTCTCCATTTAGACTCTGACAATACTGAGCTATTAGATTGTGTTCATCTTCCCTACAAATACAAAAAAAAATCTTCAATGGTTATAGAAACATGACTTATTCAGAAAATATTACACACATTTAATGAAAAAAATCTAGTTTGAAAAGCTGAATTTGTTGCTAGCTACAGACACAGAAATAAAACATTCAATGATATGGATCATGAAATGTTCAATTGACAGTTTTCTCTGGTGTCTATCCTTCATATCTTCATCCCCAGCAATAACTGTTGAAGACTTATAGGATATGAGGAATGCTTATCTAAGGCCCCAATTGCTTGAGGGGGTGGCCAATAAAGGCATCGAGATGATTTTCACCAGTAATCCTAACCCAAGGAAGGCAACAAAAAAAATCTTAAATCAATGGACTGTCAGCGCCAAGTGTGTGTCTGACAAGGTTTAGTGGAAAGGTGTAACCTAAGCCCCTGTGTAATCATCTTTTCACAAAGATGCATTGAAAAGAATGTCTAACCCGTCATCAGAATAATAAGAAAGAAAAAAAAACCAATGTTCTGGCCATTGATTTATAGGAAATTCTTTGAATAACCTATTCATGTCTAAGACACATGAGGTCTGTTATCAATCTGGGATGAGATGACTAATCCATGTAAAAGTATCCACCTGTTAAAGATGGTCATCATATGACACCCCCCCCCCCCCCCCTTCCCCATAGAATATTTTTTACCACATTATTTCATCATTGGCAATCAGTATTACAAGTGTTTCTTTTCATAAACTTGATTCTAATCCACTCAAATCGACTGTTTATATTGTTGTTCAGCACAATAAAGACAATGTTTTGTTTACAAATAGCCTTCTAGGAAAAAACGTGAAGGGTCTCATAGTTGAGTCATACTTGTTCTGGTACAAATAATGAAATCTACGTCCAAGAAATAATGAGGACTGTTACACCCTTAAGTGCAAAGTCTTTGATTTATGTAGATGTCCTGCTATCGGCTTATATTGGGTGTATACTATAGCACATTGTATACCTAATATAATACAATCAATATACCTCACACTTGCATCAATGATTTGTTTGACTGGGGTTTGTATGGGATTAACACAGGATTTTGAAGAGATTAATAGCAGATGATTGCTGGCAAATACTTACGAATCAGGAGAAGAAGTTCTTCTTTGTTCCACTTCTGCAAGTCTGAAAGAAATGAAAAAAACAGTTCTGAAGACATATGTTAATGCTGAGGGGATTTATATAAAATTATATTTAAGATCAAACTTCCATCATTTTTTGTACAAAGATAATATCTTTAAAGTCACAGAAACTCTAGTTTTGTAACCATACCTTAAACTTTATATAGAGGATCCAAAGAATTATTTCAATGACAGAAATATCGATTTTATGTAAATTGTCTTAAAATTCAGATGAATTCATCAAATGACTTCTATAGTGACAACACAAAGAATTTTTTTTGACAAATTGTTCACACAGTTTCTACCCCAAATGGTTGCCAATTAGTTATGGATTACTGAAGGGCCAAGACCTGTAGCATAGTCATATAGGAGGTGGCCCATCTTTAAAGCAACCCACATTTATCAATCAAGCTTTTCTCCTTTCCATACTGCGGTAGCTTATTAGTTCTAACTTCCCTGGAGTAACAGCCAGTCTTGGCTGATGAATGGAAGGGAGATGTGGGGAATCTAAATCTTAGTATTGGTGCCAAAATCTGCTTAATACTTTCCATTCATCTTCATCTCTAGCCAGGGGAATCTTTTGTGTTGTAGGTAAACAGTTACGTGTTTACAGCTATGCCAAGAATTCTAATTTTTTTTTGGATAAAAGGGTGTCTTGGTGATGCATTTAAGTCTCCTATGCTGTATTTAATTAATCCTGAACAGAGTCCATGATGACTTGAATGCAGATTTTCAGACCAGAATATTGAGTTGTTGAAACTTCTTCTCAAATCATTTAACAATGTACAAGAATATTTTCTCCTTTTGTTACGCCCTATTGCATACTGAAATAAAGGCACGCTACTTATTGACTAAAATGACAGCTATTGTTTTGATACAGCATTCTATAACATGTAGAAATAAACCCATGCTAAAGGATAACTTGGCTTGGATACATGTAGTTGCTCTTGTCATCGCTTTATTACACCCAACCTCTACCTCTAAAAAATGGACGATGTATTGTAAAAGAAGACAAGCATAGTGTCTCTCTCTATTCTTGCATTATATACATATTAGTAGTTTGCAAGCCTTCCATTTCAGACTTAAAACCCATGATACCACAAAGACCTGTATTTAGTCTTCCCTTACCTGTTTGCATAGAGTTCCAACCTAGAATGCATTTCCTGAGAGGCATTGTGTTGGGGTGTAGGAGCAGGACTGAAAAGACAAAAAATGAGAAGAAAATATATACTAGATTAATAAAATTAATCATTTCAAACCACAATGAACACAGCAAAAATGATAATACACAGTGTCATTGTTATTATGATTGTTCAACATTTCATTGCTTTCCATCAACACATAAGAATTTCCTACAATTTTCCATCATTCCTTTGGGGGATATAACTTCAGTTTTCATTGCATGTCTGGAGGTCTCATGGTATGAATTTCTGAGGAATTGAGTCACATCTGTTTACAGAACTCATGTAAGTAGTATGACCCCAGAATAATGAAACAGAGACACAAGATTCAGCTGTATTTACAGATGATCAAACAAAGAATATTCTAGGCGAATTTAGAGCTGAAGCAGAAGGCTTATTTAACAAATATTCATACTATAATTCCTGCAACAATCTTCATCTAAGACTGCCTGTATAATATTGTGTGAAATATTGTAGATTTAAATTGAAATATTGGATTATTACATAGATACATTAAACATGATCATATATTGTTTATGAATATTTTTTAATACAATGTCAAAATAAGAAAACTGGATTTTATATCACTATATGCTGGAACAAATTTCTCGCAATCATGTTATAGATATAATGGAAAAATAAATTACTTCTAATTCCATTAGAGGCAGTGGTTTTACTCCAAAAGTGAGTCTACATTTGACAGTTCTTATTTCCAATCCCATGAATACTTTGAACAATCTGTCATTCCATACATCACAATTATTGCAGTTACACTTACGTTTTTACTTGTACAATATCATTTCGGCTTTCTAGAGTGACACTAGGAGTGCCACTGGGAGTGCCACTTGGATTGCCACTGCTAAATAGTCCAAGGATCTTTTTCAAGAATGTTGACCTTGACATGGCATGGCTTTCTTGACAACCACTATTAATAACTTGTAACATTCCGAAATAAAATAAGAAAACTCCAAAGAAACTGGATTGATCCAAAATCTTTCAAATTCTTCCATTCATAGTTGAAGTCATAACAATTTCAAATACTCAGCCCTGTTACGAATAACACAGTAACCTCCTCCAGTCCTATTGCACACATAGGTTTGAATTAGTAAAAGGTATGAATCCTGTTTTAAAGGGAAGTCTCTAATCTTGGATTCTTAACCGCCAGTTGTAGTAAAATTCCAGTAAAAGCTGTAAACGCTATACAAAGTATTTGGATTCCTTTAATCAAGCATCATAAAATTCCTGCTTAATGCACTGATTTTCCTTCCAATCCTTTGTAATTGTTCATTAATCCAAAAGGTCAACAGTACAACCTTTTATCAATTAGTTTTCGCTTCCACTTCTAAATATGGGATTGCTCTTTTGACTCAAAATTCTCATTACGAGACTCCAAAATGATGATCTCCTCCCAATAATTAGACACGTAATGCTGCATTTGATTCCATATTCATAAGAGTACCATTAGGTTCTCCAGATATATACTAATCCCTCTGTTCTTCATGATTTAATACAAACAATATTCTTAATTAACTGTCAATCATATATAATCAATCATTGGTATAATGAATCCAAGTGCTGTGTATAATATGACATAATTTTTCCTTTTGATCCTACAACCTGACCATTCTCAGACCTGTGTGTGTGTGGCTTTTGCCGTTATTTTTTCTTTTTGTAAATGCTAGAACAATTCACAAGCATAACAGGAGTCTATTGGTTGTAGGAAAATCCAATAAACTATTGATCCAGCATGTTAGGGATGTACTACTATTACCAGGTTGCTTGGAAGATCCTAAGGAAATTGTCTTTTCTATTTGTTGTCCCATTCCCTAAAAATCCATATGTTTTATGTTAGCATAGTATATAGACATTGATGTCAAAAGATTCAATAATCCTGCAGAGATTAATAACTCCAAGCAAGATCTATGCCTTGTAGAACAAGAACATTCGCAGCAGAAACATCTTCAATATTTACTCTGGAGAGTCTATTGAGAAATTGTTCACTCTTTGGCATAACTTACATGATGTCAAAATGAAAAACAGCATACCCCAACGCAACATAAACCTTGCAGAGAACAAACCTCACATATTCTTCATGTAAAAGATAATAAAATTTGTTTGCTTCAGCTAGCTACATGCCATGATCCTCATTTGTTTTTTTCCTTCTACAACACTCTCCAATGTTAAAAAATTCCTAACTACAGTTCATCATGAGAGTATTGATGCTTTGAATCTTTCTGTTTACCATCTATCTACTTCCAAGAACTGTCAAATATTTCTAGGCTCTACATCAAACATTCTGTAACATTTTCTGATTACAATTCTTGTTGACATTGATCTTGATTTATAAATTGTATCAATTTTCATCATACTTTGATGACTGTCATTAAATAAGCACTACCTTTGAAAGTAGGTCATTTACAACAGTGGTCCTCTGACAGGGACATTAAGATAGTGATAAATTCAAGCTAACATTATTTTATCCTTGACCATCAGAAAACCATCATGCTTTTTTAAAATGTCTATGTTATCTTTTTATATTGATGATGTTGTTCAGCTCAAGCAAAAAAAAATACAATAGGATTCATTCCATAACAAGTCAATTCTGCTAAACTTTCCTTTTCTTCAAACCATCCCCCAAAATTAAAATGATATCATCTGTCAGTTTGCATTCCCTATAACATACACCTTTCTCATCCAAACTATCCAAGCTTAGACCCCAGTCTCATGCACATCACATTTGCCCTGACATCTTGCTATAAGTCACCCATAAGCAATTTTAACTTTTTGTCACAGGATATATTCAAGGCAATAAATTGCCAAATACTACCATAAACAGAGAGCTAAAGATTATCTTCTCTTTGTTTCATTAAACACTGCCTAATGAGAGTCAAAGCCCAAGAGAATAGTCTCATTTCATGGCTACGCACTTATTCGTCTTGTTCAGAATCCATAAAATGATATTTTGCCAAGTAGAACTAGCATTTTAGGAGTTTTCAAAGCAAGTCATTAAGGTTTTTTTTAATACTGGTTTTGCCTTCAAGTCTCTAGTCTCACATCCAGATCTCTACTAAAACATCTCCAAAATTCATCTTAAAACACACACTCTCTGTCTTAGAGTGCTATTACTGGTGATGTATATAGCTTTATTGGTTTAGGAAGACTTTGAAAAGACCAAAGAATTCAGCTCAGGCCCTTTCAATAAAGTGAACATTTAATGACAAACCAGCCATAGGACTTCTTCAAAGAAGGAATACGGGAATTCATAGCCATACTTTACAGGATTCTCCTCCTCCACCAGAAATAACAAGTTTAAAATGTCTCACTTTTTTTGTTGGAAATTTTCCCAATTTCTCTGGAAAACATTGGATATATGGCCCAGAAATTCAATTACAGTGGTGATAATCAAATTGATGAGAGAGGCACTAGAGATTCCAGAATCAGTTCTAGCATTTAAGCGTGTTATTTGAATTTATCAAGAAGCCATCAATGTTAAGACAAAAAAAGAACCAATAAAATTCCTTTTGAAGTCTTTAAGAAATCAAATAAATCATTCAACCATGGCGTTATATTTTCTTGGCGAAAGTTGTCTGCCCATGACACACTTTACACTTTCCTCGTTTACCATAGGATGTAGACTCAACCTTATGAAGATGTCCTTTAACACAGTCCTCCGTCTCTTCAAACACACACTCCAAACAGTGACAACAAGAGAGACAGTGCCATTGACATTCTTGACAAAACTCTTTACTTCTAGGTTTGGTAAGTTGAGCAAATGTTGAAAGTATACAACCATGGCAATTATAAACCTCCACTAATGCATTCTATTGATTGGACGTGTAGCCCTATTGCATGTCATGGAACTACCCCATTCCTTGACTTCCATTTTATTTGATGGAAAATTTAGAAAAAATGAAATAAATAGTCTTTGTAGATATACTCTTGAAATGATATTTGATAGCTGAGTGATTGAACTATTGATCTGACACACACACCCATTCACAATATTGAATAAACATGGCAGAAATATTTCTATAATCATGGTAATAAAAAGTAATCAAATATCGAGTAGGACATATTTGTATTAAGAAAGCTTATAAACATAATTGATAGAAGGTTTCAATGTGAAAGCCATCACCATTTCAGTTGAAATAGGTTACTTTAGGATATATGAAATAACAACCTCATCATCAAAATAGAAACTACATGTAATGTCATTTCACTAACACTTGACCTCTTGGGACATGTAGCACTGAGTTAAACCCTAATGTGTGTCCTTTGGTACACAGTATTATCATTGCCCTATCCATCTGGCTTCAGGAATGACTCCTTATGAGACAATAGCAAAATTTAATATTAAGGATAGTAGACTAAGTGCACCATATGCTCCCTAATGAGTTATGCTGGATATCTTTCACATAAATGAAAACAGTAAATGGAGATAAATTATAAGTGAATAGTGGTCAATTTGAACCAATAGCTTTTGGTGAAGCTTATAATCGTCCTTTGGCTTGTATCAGGCAGATAGAATTGATTTCCCACAGTGAATATGTATGCAGACAAATGTATTGTTTTCAACATTTATAAGAATTATAGAAAGCCAATGAAGAAATATTTCTCTTGAAACTGCCCAGATTTTAACTGGGGTCTTCCCCATAGAAAACCAACATTACATGTCAGCACTCTATGCAGTTAGCCATTCAAGATCCCTATCATATGTCATTCAGTAAAACAGCCCCACAGAATTAGAATTATTACCACATTATTAAAAATTATTCATCCTCTGTTTCACCATAATCAATTTCAAATAGTTTCCAGAATGCTATGCCAAAGAAATGCAACTTTCATGAGTTCTGTAACTACTTGAATATCTGATACACTTTTAATTAGATGATATGAAACCTATCTATCAAAAGGACTTCATGGCTCCATAATTGGTCAGACGTAATATTACTATCATCCAATTTAAAACGCCTTAAATGTCATCGTTACCAAATGACCATATTTGCTAGTACATCAGTAGAAACCCATTTTATCATCTATAGCTTTGCAAATCATTAGCAAAAAATGAAAGAAACCGACATTTCCAATGGAATAATTTCAGTATTGCATGTCAACTGTCTGTCAGGACAGAACCTGCAAAGCCTGATCTAATCTGTGAGAGTTGTAAGAAAGTCTCACAGCACAGCAAAAGGTGAACTTTGTTTTCAAAAAAGTCTCTTTGGTTGCAAATTAAATGCATAAAGCATGATTGATACAACAAATATTGCTCTCAAGGGAGCAGTTAAAATGGTGAAGAATTGGTTGTAAAGTCATAGCTCTAAGAAATGGCTTTTAATCTAAATTTATATAGCTATGCAACTTCATTTTGTACCGCAAAATTTTATATACTGTAAAAATGATACGAGATGCTAAGAGAGTGGTGCATACAGGCACTTTTATTTCATCAATTCTTCGTGGCTGTTTTCTTTTGGTTTGGAAGGTTAAAGAACTCTATTTCCATGATATCCATCATTTCAGAACTTGGCTAATGCATCTTTATTTTTCTGTGAAATGAAAATCAGTTCTGTTTATTAAGTCTTGGAATTGCACCAAATAACAACTTCTCTTCCTAGAAGCCTAGAAATTAATAGTTATGGATAGTCCTGACACTTCAAGGAGAGTTTGAGTGATACAGTGATGAAAAGGTAAACACTTCACCAAAAACATACACCTAAACTCTCTCAGATGTACTAATTTCATTTTATTTCTTGAAAAATAAGTCTTTAAGCACAGATTATTAGATTATAATCGTAAAACAGATCTCCTGCATAGCTTCAAGCCTATCATCAAATAACCTTACAAACTATTTAGATTGTATAACCCCTAATGGAACACAAATATTACACAGATCATATTTCTTTGGAAGCTGCTGAAATTGATTTAGGGCAAATGTCTATGCGAAGACAGAAAAGTGTCTTCAAGAAACCTTGGGATTTTCATGTACTATAAATCTTTGTTGCTTTTTTTCCCTTCTCTTTCCAGTTGGTGATGACAGAAGGTTATTGCAGGGGATGTGACATGTTCCAGACAATGCAATAAAGAGGGCATTTCACACTTCAAATATCCTTTGACCAGAATAGAAAAAACACTCATATGTCAACAGTCTAAGGGTTGGGTGAGTTTACAAATTCTTTTCAGTCTTTACTAAAGATATAACATATTCAAGATTTCACATCACTCTCCATTGGATTTTTTTTCATTCAGCGCATTTATTTCAATTTCAACCAAAGACAGGCTGGATTCTGAAAAGATATATCACAAATTTAACCAAAATAAACCCCTTAAGAAAAACACTGCTATATTGAGGATCCTTGTTCCAATAACTGTTGCCAAGAGCTGCATTAACTTGTTCTTCCATGTAGAAGGAAGATGGAGATGGGAGAGTTAAATAAAAAAGACTAATAGTATTTCTATTGATCTGGCTTGTATATATATGCCCAATGATTTTATACTTCATTGGGAAGTAAAGGAATTCTAGCTTATCAATAATCATAAATTTGCCATAAGGGGGGAAAAGGAAGGGATTTTTCTATGACAAAAATCTGTGTAAACTTTATCTAAAATTGGGTGAAAAAAGTTTAATCTGTGTGAAATTGAAAGGCTGTTGAATGAAACAGAAGAATATACCAGCATTAAGATTTAAGAAACTTACTTTTCATGGTCTAGTGTTTGCTATTTGCATGATGAAAAGGCATTAGGATTTTGTCTATTCTGGGAGTGTTTAAAATTGATCATTTCTCCTCTTTGAAGTGTTTTTTTTTTGTTGAAAAGCTGATATGACTGCCTTTACTGAGGTTGTAAACATTCAACGGAAGTTGTGACAGGAGCTCTTTCAACTCTCAAACCAAACTTGGCATAGAAAAGAACATGTTAAAGAGCCTGACAAAAACATGGGCTATTACCTTTTCAGAGAAAATAAAAGGTATTTGTCCTGTTGATGAAACTGTTTCCATTGATGTAAGAGTTCCACAAGATTGGTTTATAAAACCTTTCATTCTGTGACAGACCTCACAAAAAGAGTTTCTACTTTACTGGTTCTATACCTGACTAACTCTTTGATCTAACGCTTTGATCTTAATTGACCAGACCAGAAAATAAATTCAAAATAATAAACAATTATCCCACAGGGGTCCATTTGCTCTTATGATGGGATGAAATCTATTCATTTGCCCTATTAAAAATTCCTGGGTTATCATATCTCCATTATAGATTATATGACAGAGTCAAGAAAACATCAAATGCTAATTATTTTTGCAAAAGGGCTCCTTTCCTCACTACCTGAATTCAAGTATATTCTCATACTGTTCTGCTAAACAGGTAACAAGACCTTTCATGATAAGATCCAAGAATTCTCCAGCTTTGAAATCACATGATTTTTTCTGTAAGATCCTATATCACTGAATAGATAACATGTGTCATTCACCATACATTACATATTCTATTCTATTCATACTGAGTGGTACTTTTTTTATCACAATAATCTTTCTTTGAAACGGGGATCTTTTTTTGTTATATTGATGTTTATATATAAAACATAATGCTATGAAATATACTAGATATTTCTAGGAATCACCAGCTTAGGATTTAACTCCATTGGTAACTGTAACCTTGCATGATAAAGGCATCAAAGGACATATTTGAAGCCAAGGTTTTCATAAAAGACTTATTCTCTTTAGGGTGTAATTTATTGTTGATAAAACTCTATCAGCATACAGGTAAACATTTTATTTTATTTTCTTAAGCTTGTGATAAATCTAAGGATTATGTGTTTAAGATACTGTTCTAGGAATGTAACACAGTGCCACCTGTTGTTAGTTTCATTCAACAGGTAGCTTTTTCTCCTACAACCCATCTTTATACAGAACAGATGGCCTGTAAATATTCAGTCCTGTCCTTACACATGCCATCATGCAGTGTCTCATACTGTGGTAATCTACTGAAAATCATCTAACATTACTTTGTGATAATATCTCACTTATATTAACAATAACAAATAGATAAATTGTCATTACTAACAACATGAAATGACAATTTTTTTTTTTTTAAATATCAATCATTCAAACAAATCAATACTAAGTCATTTACATCAGTAAATATCCAAAAGCACTTGACATTTATATTTTTCCCAGCCATTATGAATCATTTGTCTTCAGCCTTTCATACTTGAAAAAAATATCTCACAGGGCTCAAATTTACCATTCTAGCTCACTGATTCCTGTTTATTAAGAAATCAATTTGTTCTCAGAATTTTTCTGGCAAATATCAGAACCTTTAAATCTAACCTTTTGGTCATTTATCTAAATGCTGTCCTGTCTATGTAAAGAGATGCCTTTCAGTTTGGGAATTATAAACCACAAATCAATGCTCAAAGTCAATAGATGAAATGAAAAAAGTTTTCTTTGAGAATCACCAGGGGTTTTCATGTTGGACCAAAAGTGAAATAAGAAAATCACTAATGCAGATTAAGCAGAGAGAAAAAAGTGGATCACTCAATACCAAAGTGACAGAAATGTAGAGAAAGGAAAGAAAATTATACCATGAGGTGAGAAAGAATTGATTTGGCTTTTAGATTGATGACGGTGTCGGTTTTAGATTGTTACTGACTAGTACAGGAAAGATTGACTGGCTCAAAAACTCAATCCAAAGTTTGGAAATGTACTTGGCTTCGAGTTATATTTTAAAAAGTGAAGTAATGTGGAAAAAATACGTTCTCTGACTTATTTAGAAAACAACTCTTCAGGGAATAGACAAAAGTATTCCTGGCCTTTTTCAATTCAATATCTCTTTTGGCGATACAACAGCATTGTTCTCTGTCACTTGCATGCTACATATGTGCTTCCAGATGTTGAGAACATCAAGTCTTGACATGGGCCTCTATTTAAATTCTTTCCCAAGGATAGGAGGGAGTGGGTCAAATATTTTTCCAGCTACAAGATATTTTATCCTAAGTACATAAGTCAAATAATTCCTTGTCATAAAACCAAAAATAAAGAATGCTAACTTTAGAAAAATTGTGTTGACATACCTTTCCAGTGTATCCCCCTCCAGAACAGTTTGAACAGGAAGGTACCCTAGTCTGGGATGTTTCTTGAAATAACGTTTGGATCGAAATTTGTTCTTAAAAACTTTAGTGAAGTCCCTTACATCTTCACCCGATGTTGTCTACAAAGCAAAAAAACAATTGATTAGCTTTTTATCCACAGTAAAAAATAAAGAAGTCTGAAAAAAACACCATTTTGAAAATTAATTATGAAATATGATTAATGAATTGATATATATTTGACTATACATTGAATTATCAAAATATATTACTAATCAACTTAGTCTCTATTTCCCCATTTGATATGAAATAAACAAACAACAGATCCTGAGAAAATCCAGTATACATGTAATTGAATACTTTATGAAATTATCAAATGATAATTAAAAACTGATGACAAATTACCTGCATGAAAAATGAAAACATAACTTGAGATATTTTGAAATATTTCAGGTATATCGAAAAAGAATCCTACTGACTTCCTTCTAATTCAAGGCAAAATCATCAAAGTATGATCAAAGGCCTTGAATGACAGCTTTTCTTTTGTCGATTTTATCAAAGTTCTTACAGCACTCATAAAAGTCGCCAACAGAATCAGCGTTTTCCAACTGTTGAAACCTATAACAGAGCATCAACTGTTGAAATCAACGCCTTAAAGCTTTGCATCCAAGTATTGAATGAAATTAATGCCATTGCTTTTGCTTGACTGCTGCCAGAGACTGCTGATGTCCTCATTGGATTGCAATCAGAGGAGGGGACTAGTCTGCCTCAATACTCGTCTAGCTTTCAATAAGGTTGTTAAATCCAAGTGTCATTTGTCATTTGATCCCTGTTAAATATCAAACCTTTTTTCAGGTTTCAAGAATCTTTTTTTCTTCTTCTTGGATTGAGGGAAAAAATGTGTTTGGAAAGCAATCTTGCATCCGATTTATCTCCTTTATTCTTTCTGAACGGCTGATTGGTTAGGTAAGATTACGTCTTTCAGTGAAATAATCTTTTCAAATCTTTTAGATCCATTCTTATCTGCATATCGCAATTTTCCCCCCAAAAAAATCTGTTTTACCCTCACAAAATCTATGAGAAAGTATTCCACTGAATGCAGCTCCATGACTGTAGATTATCTCTGTCTGTTTGACTTGGTTTTGTCATTACTCTAGATTCTACAGATGAGGTATGCCACACATATTCAATTAAGCCTCAAAAGAAACTTCCTCCACCGTGGAAAGCTTAATGGTACCAGATAGCATTCCCAAAAGCTTAAGGAAATAACTTCAACAACTCAATTTTAGCTAAACCATAGTGGGGGGAAAAAGAAGCCAAACCCAGACATACACTTTGCATGCAAACACTAAGAGCAATTCCAGATAGAAAACATCTGAGCAATCAGAGATACAGATGAAAGTATTTGTCAAATCTGTCCCAAGCTAGCAACTAACCCTAAAATAAACTCTGCATTGATCAAGTAAGATACCTTTTCAGTCCTGCCTGATTAAAGCAGAATCACGATGAATACCACTGTATTAGCAGCTGCCTTAAGATGTGCCAAGATTCACAAAAAGCATGTATTCCAGCTCAACATTAAAGACCTTTGGGCTTCAACAAGTCTTATTAACTTGACATATCTTAAGCTAGACATTAAGTACTTCTTGAGAGTTTTTTTCTCTGTATATTTGTTTTTGCAATGGCAATGCCTTAATTGTCCCAGATTCAATGCTAAAGTTGTATCATGACATTCTTCCTTTTTTTAATATCAAATATGTAGTCTCCACAACAAAAATCTCAGTGACCAAATGGGAAGCAGAGAAATAAAAGTAGAGATTGTTAATTTTGTGGCAAAAGTATTCCCTGCACACCTTTAAATCATTGAAGTATTTGGTCCATGAAATTAACAAGGGTACTAGCCTATTCCCTTTAGATTGAAATCCATTTCAATCAGGACTAGTACCCGCTTTAGTTTGTCAAAAATCACATAAACAATCAGTAACTCCATTTGAAAATTCTTCTCACATCATTACTACTTCTTCAAGGCTCATTTCAATGCTTGTGTTTGATTCATAAGAGGTTTCAATGAACGGTCACCTTGGGACGTCCTCTACATCTCCACCATTTTTTATTTTTTTTAAAAAGTTCATTCAATGCTTGATGTTTTATCTCACAGGGCCTTTTGAAATGTCTCCTTTCAATGTCATTTACATTTCAACCATTCTTTATAGGCTCATTCCAATGCTGTTTTGATTCATATGAGGCCCCTTTGAGTGGCCACCTTGAGATGTCCCTTGTATCATCCATCATTCTGTCTCCTTCACATCTGTCGAGGACCAAGTCTCTAATTGCATATAAGATTACTGGCTATGAACTACCACTTGATCAAAAATACCTTTTTTAAAGCAATATGGACCATTCCATTGTGTGGTAGAATTATATCATACAGAAAAAAAGTGTCAGTCATACTTACAGCAGTGCAGTATTCTTGCATAGGGTGGGTCAACTTATGACCTTTGGCCTTTCGCCCTGAGAAGAAGCAGTTTTGACACATATCAAAGTTAAAGCACCGGAGACAGCGGTACCTAGAAATACAAAAGAAAATCATGAAATTATTAAAATACAAAATTGTCAATATTCTGGGTGTTGCCATTGCATATTACAAATAAGAAAAAAGCATGAAGATTAAGGAGCCATTTCAAGGGTGACTCCTTTTTTATGACGGAAATGTAAAGAAATAATTCAGGGTCTATATCATGACATAAAAAAAGGACACACATTATGCAAACAACAACTTCTAGAATGTGCTTTGTCTCAAATTGCTCATTGAATAAAACATGCCTAGGCTTCACTATATTCCCTGGAAGACAATGTATTAAACTGTAAATAGATTACATGATATCAGCTGGCTATATATCATACAAGTTAGATAGGCAATTCTCACCAAGAGATGGGGTTGCTTCAATTTAACAACAATTACATTGAAACACATCCTATGTTTCACAATACAGAAAAATACTTTTCTAGTACTATTAGGTACCCCAGGCGACGTTGTTTTTGTGGCGACATTTCTTAAGAAACGCAAAAATTGCCCATTTTAAAATTACT
>JAVSBT010089216.1:0-15986 GCA_033118115.1 Pharyngocirrus eroticus
CAAAAATGGAGGAACTTGTAGACCAGTTTAAGGAACTACTTTTATTGACCACACACCAAGTGGACCAGTGAACAATGCTTCCCCAACAAAAGTGTAGAAGGTAATACTCATTGTACAATGTACAGATCAGCCAGAAAATTAGACATTCAGTTTTCAAGTAAAATATATCAAAAAATAATTTCAATGTCGATAACAATCTTATGTATATACAAATTATTCTCTAGGAATTTTGCCTTTCTACGAAATTGCAATATATCTGCTACAGTACTTCAATAAACATTAAAGAAAAAAACATTTATATTTAATCTATTCAAACCATGTATTGGTTTAAACTGTTGTATAGAATAGTATATAGTTGGCACTGCTTGCTACATGTTCTGAGTGAAAGTGTTAAAACTAGGAAATGGATTTTGATTTGTGAATTATTGTTTTACTCTGAAAATGTCAAAAGTAACATTTTTGTACTCTATTCATTTAGGTATTTTTGCAATCTTAGAATGTTGCAAATTCCCTGATAATGTTATGTTTAAAAGTAATCACAAAAAAACATTGGGGAGGTTACTAAAATATGTTGTTGTTTTTCTAGTGATATCGTTTTCAATGTATGAAGTGCCAACTTGTAGTAGTTGGGGTGAAAAAATATCTCGAGTTTTATCTTGCCTTCTAATTATTTTATTTTGTATTTTGTATGAACACCAGGTGGAAGTTCAGAACTTGGTATCATTATTGCAATAAGTTTTTGACAACATCAGTATTTGTTCACTTTGGAATAGGCAAGTAATTGTATTTCATTAAAAGGAAAATATTTGACTCATGATATCATCTTACTGCAAAATATTCTTAAATTTGGCGCTCCTGTGTTAGTTAGGTGTACATCTACCTTGCTGACAAAATAATTTTCAACAAAATAACGGAAAAATTCATGAAAAATATATATTTGGTCTAAAATAATGATAAAATGCATAGGAGACTTTCAAAACACATCAGTGATACCATTCTCAAATTTGGTGCTCCTCTGTAGAGGGGCAAATATAAAAAGAATTTGTATAGTTAACAATGAGTATATCTTCCTTGTCCAAAATCAGGATGTAAATAGCAGCTAGATATCACACTGCACACAAGCTATTGGTAAAATGAACCTTTTTTTTTTCGTATATCATACTGTGTAGAAATAGAAATAATCATTATTATGACTTATTAACTTCTAAACTTAAAAACGTTTGTTTCTTTGGTCTTGTTATACATAAACTTACTATATGAACTGTTTGATGTTTAGGGCCATCATTCATGGTATTTGAACCATGTAACATGTTGACAAAGGAGACACCTGTAACCTTTTTTTCCCAATGAAATTAATCTTTATTTGAGATAGTTGGACACATTTATCTTTGTAAAAGGGTTTTATTTTTCTAGGGTATTGATCATCATTTTATACAGTCAATTCATGAGAATTATAGATGCAGATATGTTGAGCCATATAATAAAAAAACATGTAGGGTTAAGTTGTACATTTATTGTAGGTTTAAATTGTATATTCATTAAAAAAAACCCACTGGCAATGGACTTGGAAAAGGCCAATGATTATATGATAAATTTAAAATTCATATCACAAACTTATGAAAAGGTACTTTTAGAAAAAACTTACATTTTTGACAATTTCTAATAAATCAGTACCAAGGAACGGTTAACAGGGAATGTTTTTTTACAATATTTCAATGAAGTAGGAAGTTTCAAACATTCCTTTTGTTCATTCAATTCAATGTTGTATTAGGAAGTCTTCTGTATCTAAATTGGGATACGGAACAGTGAATAGTTAAAAAAACATCTATGTATATAAAGATACAAGTATGTTCCTTGTTGAGACAAATTATGAATAAATACACTTCTTCCTTTTAACTATGATTTAAGTACCTTGTTATACACACCTGTATGAAATTCACAGTATACTTCTAACTTTTAGTTTGATGGAAAAAAATGAGCACATTTAAGCATGTATGTATTGCATATCAAAGATGCTTTACAAGTATGAGTTCAGCTTGTTTTACATTTACATTTGTGTCTAGATTATTGTTAAGTGAGTTATAATAATGACATGACTTCATCAATAATAAAAAATATCTTTATACACTTTAATATACTACAGACTTACATTTTTATGGAAGTAGCAACATAGTTTTTCTACAATTTGTGTTGGATAATTTACCTTTGGAAATTACCAGACCAATTTTGCATGACGTGTACATCTCTTCTATTTCACTATCCAATCAAAAGTCATAGGTGTTATATAAACATTACCTGTTGTACATTTGTTAACTTTCTATACCTTGTACAGATTGGTCTTTCGAATATGCATTAGTTAATCAAATCAGTAGCCTGGGTCAATTCATACATTCTTTGTCGATTTATATGATATTGTACAAGAATAATTACACACACACTACCCTATTCTTAAATATACTGTATAAGCAACTGCTATTTCATCTGAATAATGCTTGTATTATACTATAAGACCAGTACCAGCTGACAATTTTACATTAATAAGAAGCAAGAAAGCTACTCCAAATAGCTTCATTTTTTAATTTATTAGCAAATAGTCCAAGATTCGTTCGTACGGGTAATTGTGACCGTAGCATTACATTCACATTTTTAAATCTCTTGGTTAATATAATATATTTATTATGAAATATAATAATTATAGATTTTAAGACAAAGCCCCTTCTTTATGGCACTTTAGGCATCTTGTCCTCTGAACTAAAACAGGAATTTTGAACAACTTTTGGTATGACTCGTGTGGATCTGTTTTTTTAAGGTGTTTCTTGAATTGAATGAATGGAGTAGAAATTAACCAAAATACCCTATTTCTTGATCATGTTTTAGACATATACAGTGAGTAGCTGTGCATTCAAAATTACCAAAATGCTGGCTATGGATGAATTATTATGAATTCTGATTTTAAAAAAGTTTTTGATATTAACAAAATTATGGAAGAATTATTTATATTAAGATTTGATGACCTGATGCATAGCATGTTCGATTTGCTATTTGCATTCTGGCTTGTCGTGTAAAAGGTCCCGCTTCGAAACAGGGCAGTTTCAAGTGAAATATTTTTTCACTGGCTTTGGCCATTAAAACACTGTTTAACTACGACACTGGCGGTTGTCAGCCCGCAATTACCTCAAGCAATTAATTTTCATTTGCCCTTTCCTTAGTAATTTTACAAATATACATCTTTTTAGTTTGTGAGATTTTTCTGAGCCATGTTTTTATTTAATAGGTGCGTGCCATGAATATGGCATTGCATCTTTCATCATTACATTTAGTTTATATAGATGTTCTTCAATTCATTAACTGTGTTGGGATTTGATTTTAATTGAATCAGTATATACAAACATTTTTATAATACTGTAGTTAATACATTGTTTGTTGTTTAACTGTTGCCTTATTGTATACTTTTATTTTCTTTAGTATAGAACATTTATCTAGGTGTGCAGGGCAACCAATTCAGACTTCTCAAATAAACAAGGAATTAGACTGATATTAGATTCTGGGATACATCTCTGAATAAAATGCGATGTTGATACACAATATTGGTGACATCTAGACTTTTAAGGGTTTTATACAATCATTTCTCATAAATTTGGTTTTCTGTGAATTTGGTATCTTCAGACACATCAACATTTTGATATGATTTCTGACTTTTAGTAGGGACTTGAGGGATGACATCATTTCCTTCTGATCCATCCTCATTGGCTTCATTCTTATTTTGGAATCCTGTACCAGTAGACTTTTCATTTTGATTTTTGGGAATTTTGTTCACTTCTGCGTATGTTGCCTGGTCGTTGGGGTTGTCTAAATTTGGTTTTGAGTCCTTTGTTAGTCCATTTCCATTAGGCATGGCTGTTCCTGTACCTACTGAGGAATAGGAATTGACCTCATCAATAGAAGCATATGCGGAATTTTTTTCTGATATTTCTAATGACTTTCCATCCTCCCTTTTTTCTTTTTTTTTCTGATTCCTGAGAACAGAAGAACACATATGCTCTTGATACAATAAAAACTAGTATCTGTATACTTTAATTCAAATCAAATATTTTTTAGAATACAACCTACACAAAACTTACTTAGAGCAACAGCAAGCAACAATCACTATTATCATAATAAGTAGTGCGCCTCCTACACCACAAGAAATTGCAATTATCAAATCTGCAAAAGAAATACACAAAGATGAAATAAATAAATGTCAAGTACATGTTTTGATATGAGATATGGAACAGAATATTCAATTAGTTTGAAAATACTTTGACTCACTGCGATTCATTGGATTCTTCTTTTCTCCTTTATTCCCAGTTGAGGATTCCTCTCTGGAGGTTGGAACAGTTATGTGGTTTTCCCCCATGGCCTCTGTTGTGCTTGGAACAGGTTTAATCAGATTTGTAGAATGGCAAACAACCTTTACTTCTGTTTCAGCTGTAAAAAAAAGAGTTCGATGTTTAAGTGTTTGGGAGGATTTATATTGAAATCATTCATTATATAAATGTTGTGGCAATTTCTGTCAAATATTGATAGCTTTATACTGCCTCTGATGTTAATATGTTATTACAATACTGTTTTTTTCGTGAATTTTCAAATAAAACAGAATCAGATGTAAAACCACAAGGCTAGAAGGGAGCTTTACAAGTTAGGTCTACCCATACCTTTGAATTCAAATGTTATCATATACAGTACATCTATTTCATTTGACTAACTTGTTAAATGTTTTGTGAAGCAATTTTATATGATATACAATTTGAATTTGTGTTTTCATGATTATGGAATATATTTATTATTGTTATGTGTTACTTGCCTGAAAAGATCACCTGCAAATCCACATCTATGTTTGGTTGGTTGACATTATATGTCAATTCTGACATATTCGTGACATTGTTCCAGGCATCGGTACCACTGAGTGGAAATGTTATAGGTTTATGATCAGTACTAATTTGAAGGGCCCCTTCATGATGTGGGTACTTCAGTGTGTGTGCCCCTTCGATTTGACATTTGCATAAAAGATTGTCTGCCATTAACTTTGTGTAGTTAGGAAGAGCTATGACTCCCCCAGTGCTGTATGTAATGACTGTGTTATTTGGCCTTGGACACAGCATAACTTGATGATTAGCTGTAAACAAAAAATAAAGATGATCAATATCAATAATTTCGAATTCTGTATTTCATAATCATGTTCTTGTTCTCTACCTTATTTCAATGTATTACTTACTCCCATGACATGCATATTCCACTCCTCTCATGGTAATGTTTTTCTCACCAATAGTACATCCGTCTTCAGATTCCTGTAACCCAGTCAATAAGCTACAGTTTTGATGTCCGTTGCAACCTTCCTCTACTTCAGGGTGGACATGAGAAGAACAATCCTTGCAACACATTTTGTTGAAGACATTGACACAATTAGTACAGTCACTCTTCTTAACCTGGACCACATGATCATTAGGGCAGTTTAAGGTCACTGTTTTGTTGCTTGTCCTGTATTGTTTTGTTGTACTATCCGAGTCCTTGGCAACTATGAAAAAAATGTTTCACATATAACATAGCACAGTAAGCATTTTTGACCATTACAAAAAGGATCATCACCTATTTATTTAATTTGTCCTCTTGACAGAGATGCGTACAATATAAAAATTAGAATGTTCTGATGAAACTTAATGATGATAATTGTAAATGAAAAGATGATATCTTACAATTTTAAAGGTATTTTTTATAATCTAATCCCATTACTTAAAATTTCATATAAATTATATCAATGAATAATATGCAGCATCTTAGATATATCTTTAACGATGTAATGAACTGTCAATTGATATAAAATGCAATTATAGATTCATATATCTTCCGAGAAAATTCAGAATCAATATCATTCTACATGTGTTATTAATATTAAAATGTAGTGATTTTTTCTAAAATATAAATATTTCTGGTCAACACCAGCGAGATAAAGATTAAAGGACATACCACAAGAATAAATAGCTTTTGCTAAAAGCTTCTGTTGGTCTTGTGTTGCTATATTCCCCAATTCTATGATGGAGGTACAGCTTGTTCTGTTATCACAATTTAGTTTAACTTTATCAGAAGGAATATTGAACAGACAATCCTCACTGGTCCAGTCCCGTTCACATCGACTTCCAAGAATATCATGGATTTCAAGTATTCCAGGTGGTAAACAAGCTAGTTGAATGGACAGCCTGGGACTAGTGAGTTTAATAATATGATTCAAATCTAAATAGCAAAGTATAAAAAAACACCGCTTGAACATTCATAACCAGATTTAGAGCAAATAGATAAAAAATGATAAAAATCACTGTCAGGACATATTACGGTGAAAAATGCTTTATACTCTGCACCAGTTCAAAATTAGGCAAGCTAATTTGCCTTTGGGTAATACTATGTTTACATTGTATTACACCAACTTTATTTCCTTGAACCAACTTTAGTTGTAACTTTGAAAGGATTTATCAAATGTGCCTTTTATTCTATATTACTAGATACAAAGAATTTAGATTATAAGTGTGAACCGTGTAACCTTTTCTGTACCTTGTAGACATAAGTAAGTTGCTGTCAAAGTATAGTTACGATCCCATGTTTTATTGTCAAATGTAACGGTTGTGTTACATCTTGTCTTGTAGTTACAGGTAGTTTTGAGAGTTTCCTCTGTCAAATTCCTTTTTGAGCATGCTATGTGAGTAGTATTGTTCTCCAAATCTAAGAAACAAGCTTGAGTATCAATGTGACTGACAGTAATGTTTCCATTTTTACAAGACATCTCAATTGGCACTATCTGATTTGGTGAGGAATATTTTACAGAATATGCTGTAGAAAAAACAGAAATAGAGAAAAGTATATTCTTTGCCAAATGAAACCCCTGTTGTATTTTAAATGGAGAGCATTTGTCTTTATAGACATAATTATGTAAATAAACATAAATCTGACTATGATCATTCTGAAAGAAAATGTTCTAAGGTTATAATACACTTATGCCTTCTTATTTTGCCGTTTGTTCCTTTCACAAATTTTTCAGGTTTCCAGGCAGGGCTCCAAATTGCATTATTATTAAACATTTTGAAGTGCAAAGCAAGCCATATCATTAAAAAAATTAAAGTTATGTGATGTTTAAAAAACTTACCGCAAATGTACTGAGTTGAATACAACAACATCCCAAAAATAGGTAATGTAACTCGTAAAAAATTCTCAGATACCATGTTGAATCCTCCAGATGCGAATTTAAGTATGCTATGTGAGTACCAAGTATTAGTTCACTAAAATGAATCGTAAAGAGAAAAAAAGCCCTTCCTATTCTGAACTTCCTTGTTCAGAGGATCTTTCTAAAGAGCGTTATTAAGGATAAAAGACACCTTTTAGGATAAATTATTCATATTGATTACTATCCAGAAAATTTGGAAGTTCAGGTAAAGCAATGATAATTTACCTTCATTACTTTTTTTCCTCAAAGATGGTTCTGGTTTCAAGATCCATTTAAAAAAAAATCAATGTTTTTTTATATGTTTCAAATATAATTTCTTACCTAAATGACATTTTATTTCTTGTCTGAGGTACTAAATATAAGCACAATATTGGAACTAGCCACCAGAACTTTACTTATTTTCCATCGATTCTTATATAAACACGTCGTGCAATGTAAATTACAATGGGAATGAGTTGATTTATCAAAAAAGATAAAAGTGCACATCAAGTTTTATTGTTTGAACATTTACCCTAAAAGGTATCTCCTATCCTTAGAAACCTGGTAACGCAGTAGGCTCTTAAAAGGCTTGATGACAGAAGGCACTTGTATATACTGCTTTCTGAATAATCATAGTCAGATTTATGTTTTTTTACATATGTTTATTAAAACAAAACTCCATATCGATGTAAACCACTATAAACATAAATTGTTGTTTTTGCATCCTATATATATATATATATATATATATAGCTAGTAAGGAAGCAAGCCCACAACATGCAGAGTCAGATAGGAATAGGAAGGGCTTTTTTTCTCTTTACGATTCATTTTAGTGAACTAATACTATAGGTTCTCAGGTAGCATATACTTCGCATCTGAAGGATTTAACATGGTATCTGAGAATTTTTTACGAGTTACATTGCCCATTTTGGGGACGTTGATGTGTTCAACTCAGTACATTTTCGGTAAGTTTTTAAAAATCACATAACTTTAATTTTTTAAAGATAGGGCTTGTTTTCAAAATGTTCAATAATAATGCAATTTGGGGCCCAGCCTGGAAACCTGAAAAACTTTTATTTGTGAAGGGAACAAACGGCCTTTATTACAATGTCAACAAAATAAGAAGGCATAACCTTAGTCAGATTTATGTTTATTTACATATGTCTATAAAGACAAATGCTCTCCATTTAAAGACAACAGGGGTTTCATTTGGCATAGACTATACTGTTCTCCAATTCTGTTTTTACTACAGCATATTCTGAAAAATATTCCTCAACAAATCAGATAGTGCCTGTTGAGTTGTCTTGTCAAAATGGAGACATTGCTGTCAGCCACATAGACACTCAAGTTTGTGGCTTATTTTGGGAAGACAATACATACAAGACCTCATGCTCACAAAGGAATTTACCAGAGGAAACTCTCAAAAATACCTGTAACTACAAGACAAGATGTAACACGACAGTTATATTTGACAAGAAAACAGGGGATCGTGAATATACTTTGACAGCTACTTACTTATGCCAACAAGGTACAAAAAAGGTTACACTGTTCACACTTTGTTTGTAATATGTATTTATCACCATTTCACACCTTGTTGTTTATAAGCATTTGTTTCATGTGGTACTGTATCAGTGTTCTAAAGATGACATCGTAAGATTGTCGAAAATTCAACAACCTGTTTTTGTCTTGAAAATAAATCAAGCAACATGATTTTCGGAGTTATTGTTATACTTTATTTCTGTTCACACTTATAATCTTAATTCTTTGTATCTAAAAAAAATAGAATAAAAGGCACCTTAGATAAAGTCTTTCAAAGTTGCAACTAAGGTGGATTCAAGGAAATAAAGTCAGTGTCATACAATGTAAACACAGTATTACCCAAAGGCAAATTAGCTTGCCTAACTTTGAACTGATGCAGAGTATAAAGCATTATTCATCATAACATGTCCTGACAGTAATTTTTATCTATATAGACTCTTTGGGAAAATTAGCTCGCCTATTTTGGTCCTGACAGTGATTTTTATTTTATCATTTATTTGCTCCAAATCAGGTTATGCATATACAAGCGTTGTTTTTTTATACTTTGCTTTTTAGATTTGAATCAAATTATACAATTCACTGGCCCCAGACTGTCAATTCACCTAGCTTGTTTACCACCGGGTATACTTAAAATCCATGATATTCTTGGAAGTGAATGTGAACGGGACTGGACCAGTGAGGAATGTCTGTTCAATATTCCTTCTGATCAAGTTGAACTAGATTGTGACAACAAAACAAGCTGTTCCTCCATCATAGAATTGGGGAATATAGCAACACAAGACCAACAAAAGCATTTAGCAAAAGCTATTTATTCTTGCGGTAAGTCCTAAAGTCTTCATCTCGCTGGTGTTAGAAAAATATACTACATTTTAATATTGATTATACAATGTAGAATAATATTGATTCTGATTATTCTCTGAAGATATATGAATATATAAATTGTATTTCATATCATTCGATAATTCATTACAATTCATTACATTGTTAAATATTTATGTAAGATGCTGCATATTCATTGATATGTAATTTTAAGTAATGGCATTAAGATTATAAATACTTTTAAAGTCGTAAGATATTATCTTTTCATTTACAATCATCATCATCAAGTATCATCAGTATATTCTAATTTTCATATTCTTTGTCAAGAGGACAGTCTGAATAATTGAATAAATAGGCGATGTTCTTTTTTGTAAGTTGTAATGGTGAAAAAAAATGCTTACTGTACTGTGAAACATTTTTTTCATAGCTACCAAGGATTCGGATAGTACAACAAAACAATACAGGACAAGCAACAAAACAGTGGCCTTAAACTGCCCTAATGACCATTTGATCCAAGTTAAGAAGAGTGAATGTACTAATTGTTTCATTGAGACTGACCTCGACAGAATGTGTTGCAAGGATTGTTCTTCTCAAGTCCACCCTGAATTAAAGGAAGGTTGCAACGGAAATCAAAACTGTAGCTTATTGACTGGGTTACAGGAAATTGAAGACGGATGTACTTTTGAGGAGCAAAACATTACCATGAGAAATGTGGAATATGCATGTTATGGTAGTAAGTAATACATGGAACTAAGGTAGGGAAGAAGAACATAATCATGAAATACAGTATTGTTTATTTATCCCATTGAACTAAAAAGTATTCACATAAGGTAACAAACTTTGACGAAAGTTTTAGTGTTTGAGTACATTACACTGGTCAGAAAACAGTGGTTTCTCTGAAATGTTAATTTTAAGTTCACACAGAGAGCCAACTGACTCATAAAATAGAGTCCAACTTATATAAAATTTCAGCTGTCAAAGAGAGTCAACTGACCAACTAGGATGAGTAAAAGTAACTTCCCCAAGAATCAGTTTTACTCTTGGGGGAGTCACTTTTACTGAGCTTAGTTGGTCAGTTGACCCTCTCTGACAGCTGAGACTTACACTGAAACACTAACTTCTTACTTAGAGTCAAATATGCACACTTGATTTCTGTAGCATCTTATATTTTGCATGCATGATAGTTTATTGTCACTGTTGAACTGATGAACACATGCGTCCTTGTCAATTAACTACTACTATTTCTGTGAAATTCGTTCCAGTTTTTGCTGGGGTTTTTTTTGTTCGATTGTTGTTGGGTTGGGGGTTTTTTTTTGTCGGTTTTTATTGTGTTTGGGGGTCATTATGTTATGTAACACATCTACAAATACTCTTATAATTGCCTTTGCTGGTTGAGCTTTTTACAACTTCACCTAGACTACTGTCCTAGAGCAAGCCTCATGTTCATTGAGTACTACCGTAGTTGCTCGATCTGCCGCCAGGGCGGTTATTTTTTTCGAGAGCCCTTTTGACCCGGCGCTTATTCGAATCGGCGCTTATTCGAGCAGGGGCGCTAATTTTAAAGATCACTATAAAAAAATGGAAATTCAGACCATTTTACAAATTTACGCACATTGCTAGGAGAAGCTAAGAAAACAAAAACTTATTAAGGACAATGCATTAAAAGTCTTACTTTTAGTCTAGATTATTCCACTGAATATTCAGTACTATACGACTACAGGTTAGCGACACTGTCTGACAGGTTAACCGGAAGTTCTTACCCGGCGGCTATTCGAGCCCCCGGCGCTTATTTTTTTAGAGGGGTCTATTTGGGGACGCTAGGTCGGACCGGCGGCTATTCGGACAGGGGCGGCAGATCGAGCAACTACGGTATATGCATACTGTTCATCCATAGACCTGCATAACTCGCTAGCCTGATATTACTGATAACACAGGAAATGCTCCAAAAGATGAAAAATCCCTAAAACATCAAATTTTACTTTTCCAAATATTCAATTAGTGTTGTACAGTCCTACGTATAAGTGTCAAATCTGGAAGTCTTTCTCCCATTACCACATGGGTTAAAGTGGCTCATGATGAGTAGTTCCCGTACACTTGTACTATAGAGTATGTATATAAACTAACCTGTCATTAAATTATTTCACCTAATATTTTGACAAAAGTATTTGAAAATAATCATCGATTAACATTTTTTCAGCAGTCTGTTGCCTGATATTTCATTTATAAAAAAGTTTGGTAACGTTGTGTTTAGAGTGCTGCCATTGTGTGTCCGCTAACTAAGGTTTTTTTGATTTGGAATACTTCCAAATCTGTGGTGGTCAGTATCTCCACTTTATGCCTTTTCATCCTCTAAACTTCAAAATCGTGTATCTTTTTTTTTTCAAAAATTTTGTTACAAAATGTGTGCCATGTTGTAGGAAATTGACACTACTTTTGAAAAATGTACAGACATACATTTTGATAGAATGAAGGGTTATGGAGGAAATGAAAAAAACTTGTCACATATCTCCTTTAACTCAACAAACACTTCATTATCGGGTTTTTTTCTCTTTCTCTTATTTGTTTATTGAAGGGAGGGGGTTACATAATGGACATATTGTAAAGAACACTTGAAATCCGCAGACAGTTTCATCGCCCAACTTTTTTTCTATGCAATGGATTTTCTGAAATAATTTGTGAAGTGTGCAAGTGGATACAGTTTTTTATTGTTTAGGTGATAGTAAATTAACTTGCATTAATTTTGTTCTTACAGTTAAGACAGTCGTTATGTTGTGTCCAAACTTGAATACAGAGGTAACCACCCACAGTTCTGAAGCACTTGTAAGTCTAAATAAAGGCAGTGTTAAAGGACAACATCCAATTGCATGTACATGTAGAATAGAAGGACCACACACACTGAAATATGAAGGTCAAGGGTTAGGAATATCTATCCTAAGGGATGGGACACATTGGACTAGTACATCAGATGACAGGTACACAGGGACATGGAGTAATCACACAACTATATCCTATACATCCACCCCTAGAATCATGGGCAAAATATCAATAGAATATTCAGGTATTTACTCAGGAAATAAAGCTTTTATCATTATTATTATTATTATTATTATTATTATTATTATTGTTATTATTATTATTATTCATTATTATTAATATATTATTATTATTACTATTGCTATTATTATATAAGGGGTAGAAAGGTGTAAATACAATTCCATCATTGATGGAAATGAGGTAGTGGTACAGAAACTAAAATGACTGTTCATGGATTCAATGATCAAGAAATTAAGCTACTAATAGTGTGCCTGTCCTATTTTAAATTTTCTGTTGCCAAAATTAATTTAAAAAAATATATTGTGGAATTGTCATTTTCTTGAAATGAATATGTATACTTGTTTGTTGAACCGCTTGGCAACCCAAAAGTTGAATAATTCACAATTTTGAAATACATGGTACATTTGAATTTCACCGACAGTCGCCGATGTGCAGTGTCCAATACCTAATTTTTCTGTAGGGAACACTGAAGCAATATAGAATAAAGTGTCTTGCTAAAGGACTCACCATGACCTTGGACTCCAATCAGCAACCCTTACTATTAGGCCACCATGTCTCATTGTATACACTATCGTCTCTATTTGATCTAAAGGTATAGAAGTATTGAAAAGTGTTTGTAGTTCAAGAAGTCTTTTACCTTCAACAAGCCAATCAATAAAAGAAGAGGTAACATCTGGATATGAACAAAGCACACCACAACAAAGTCTTACTAACAGTTTATCATCCATGCATGGTAATGCAAAGGAAACAGTACCAAAGACAAGTAACTTAAACTTATTTTACTCTCGTTTGATTGGCTTTAATCCCGATACTCATATCAAGTATAGCATTAATTTGTTTTAGAAAGTGAGATGATAATAAGATTAAAAGCTGGAAAATCGACAGATATGAAAATCTAGGCATAATGTGATGCATCGATACTTTTTTCTTAATTTTCCAAATAATATGACTCCAAATTCAACAAATTTGTTAACTGAATCAATAATTTTGCTGATTTACAGATATTTTAGTAACTTCATAAGATTGCTTTACAAAGTTACTTGTTTGAAAGATTGTCTGTAACATTCATGTAATTGTACCTTTTATCATTACAGGTTTCATTGCTAGTATTACCTGCAATGCATTACTAGCATTTACAGTTATGGTCGTTGTTATAGTATTGATCATAAAGAAAAGGTAATATGCTTTGTTTCAGTCTTGTGATTTTGAGCTAACCAATACAAAGTTTATCTAATACCTATTATTCCTCTCGCACACCCCGACACCCTCCCACTCCATTCAGGGTGTGGAATAGCTGACCAGTTACCCCTTTAGAAAGAGACATTTTGATTATTTTGACAATTTTTAATTATTCCCTGGGGCGGGGACCATGTACCATGTAATAAAAATTAAAAAATACTTTTGATTTTTTTTCTCCTGCATTATAGAAGAAAAAAACAACCTAATCAGGATCAAAAGACAAGTCCTATGGCAACATATGAAAATGTACAAAGCAGTATTAATGCTGGGGAATCTGATCCAGTCCCACCTCCAAACAACAGCGAAGACAAGTACACATCATTAACCCCTATAGATCAAGATCAAAGAGCCTATGCTGACCTCAATGCATCCTCTTATGTAAATCAGGCTGCTCAGGATAATTCTGGGAATTATGAGACAGTGAATGACAATTTATGAGAAGAAAAAAAAAAGAACACTTAAAAAACGGTTCACATGGAGAAATGATGTACTCTTATTCTTAGAGAATGTAATGTTATCAAAGTCTTTTGATACACGTTTTATTTTCTACTTTCATTTTACTTATGTTGGAGTACACACAACACTATTTTATTACTAGTTTGATTAAAATGTCTTATATTTCCAGATTGGTAGAAGTGCCACCTGGTGTTAATTATGTAGTAATACTTGACTTGGTGATTTTTACAAAAAATATGCATCGAAATGAAAGCTTTGGTGGATGTTATCCTCTGTGAAGTATCTTTGGCATGTTGATATATATTTTTTTGCTCTTCATATTATTTGCTAGTAGCTGTACCTTCCATATAATTGATTAATAAGACACCATTTTGATAAGACATATTAATTTGGATAATGTAGCTGGCTTCGGTCATGATTGGAAATATGCTGTAATAAATGATTAATTTGCTGTAATGTATGTGTGTGTTGTTTTCTTTTCGTTCTCTTTGCTTCGAGGCACAATATTGATAATTACATTTTGTACCTTTATGACGTGACATTATTTCAGAAATTTTCTAAATTAAAGATATATATAATAACAAAAACCCTATAAACAGTTTTTCATTACATCTGCATGAGCTTTGGTAAACATTACCTACCACCAGCGCAGTAATATAACTAAAATGATAACCAAACAATCATCACAATAATGTGTTGATTTCTCCTTGACTGATACAGGCCTTGAAATCTAGAAAAAGCCTTGGTGCAACAAGTTGCACCAAGGATTTTCTTTTCCACAATAAAGTGACAAAATAAGGGGTTTATTCTGAATCAATGCAGCTAACAGTTCATATAGACACAGTAACAAATAAAATCAATCAAAAAAAGTCAGAATAACAAGAAAGTGCGACACAGGTGTGATGCGATCGCACCCGCGAAATTTCAAGGCCTGCTGATACAAACGAGGAATGTAAAGACACAGTGGTATAATCATGGACATTTCCATACTACAAGGGACAAAGTTGCAGTTTTTTATAACTAAATTCACATCAAGTACATATTTTTTTGTTGAAAGGAAATGAGTTGAAGTTGCATAAATAGTAGAGTCAAAGTATGAAAAAAAGTAGGGTAACCCAGAACAAATTGCAAGAAAACATTTTATAGCTGTTTCCTGTACTATCAGTTTTGGAGAAGAACATATCAAAAGTTTGACGAAATTGGAGGATATAAAAGTTATTTTTTCGCCATTTTTTTACATCGACCCAGAGATTTTTTTCAAAAACTACTGAAAACAGAAATTTCTGTGTAAAAGCTCCAGTAGTCCTCTTTTGTATCATTTGATTCATGTAAAACATGCATAATACAAATACCAGTTAGGATAAACTGTCAAAAAATCAGTGTCTGTATGAGTTTTTGAAAAATTCGCCCTAATTTGATGGATTTTTCACTTTTTTTAACATTTTTTTCATTCGATCATCTAAAGTTATATGTGAAATGAAAAGTTAATGAGCCAGCAATAATTTGAATACACCAATACATTAATCTATTATTCTACTTAATGCTGTGCAAGAATGATTCTTATAGAAAGATAATTGAAATATTTACAGTTCAATATCTATCCCTACCCCCCAAATTCCAAGAAAATGGGCGAAATATGAAAATGGTTAAA
>JAVSBT010089327.1:0-15981 GCA_033118115.1 Pharyngocirrus eroticus
AAGTCTGCAATTACAAACCTCGAGGACTACATGAAAAGCATGACAAGAAGAATAGATATCCTAAGATTATTATGATATTGTTGGATTGAAAAGATTCTGTGTTGCTATAAATAAATAAAATTGAGAATCGTTTGTCATTTAATGAATATGTGAAATTCTATATGGGATGTTGTTTCATACAACCTTCTTTTATTAATGATAACCAGATTTTCCACTCACTATTTATTGTTATATCATATGTAAGCCCTGCTTTGCAATAACTCGTAAGAAAGTCATTCCATCAACATGGAAAACAATATTAATGGCTGAGGATTCCTGTATTCTTGAGCTGTAAACAAATACAGGTATAGATTTTCAAGGTGTGACCTTTTGCAACACCTTCTGGTGAATCCTTTGTATAAAAATCGAATAATTCATTAAAAAACTCAGGAAGTGACTAGAAAGTTCTCATGTCATCTCATGTATATTAATTGGCAGAGCCCCATGTGGGGCAACACACCAATGGCTTATCTGACGAGAGACAGATAACAACATTGTTTTCGGCAATCGTTATCTGTGTTCTTTTATGTGCCATGGGGATTGAATCCATGACACAGGTCCACATTTTACATCCTTTCAGCTGGATAGGGAAACAAGCCAGATATTTCTGATACACATAACAGAGCAGAATTCCACTTTCAGCCAGAAAGATTTTTTTTTTTTTGCCTCAAGCAGGGTTCCCACCCATGCCATTGGTGTATCCTGATCCTTAACCAAGTGCCTTAACCACTATACCATTTGTTCTTTCGCAGGACACATACATTCTTGACAATGTGTCTAGCTTTTAGAACACTTCAAACTTTAAAACTGAACCTGAGCTTTTAACTTTTGGTGCTTTGAGTTTGAGTTTCTACAATCATTGTTTCATTCTTCTTTGTGATGGTTCTTGATTCTGAATTTTAAAAAATCATCAAATATTTCTGATGTCTTATCGTGGTAATTAGCTTGAAGAGTTCTAAAATATATCAACTACCAATTTCTTCATCAAATTACTAATTCATTTTCAGATAAACATGATGATAATAATCATTTAAGTAGTGTGTTATTCATATTTGTTTTTCCTTAGCATCAATTAAAACAAAAGAAAAATAATTTAAAAAATGACTCTATTAATAGAATATCAATGAATGGAAACCGTAATGACTCCATTCTTTAATGCAGTCATTAACTCCGCGATATATGCCTACTTCAGCAAATAAGAGAGTATTTTTCATTTAATTGAAAAATTGAAAAGATCCAAATCATGATGAGAGAAGATTTTTGTTGTTTTATTCGTGGAATCAATATGCTATCCATTATAACCTAGACATATAGTAAGTGTATATATAGACTCATATGTCAAAAATAGATAATATTGATACAGATTCATTGATTAGTCTGCAGACAATGATTTAGATTAGATTAATTGACAGGCACTTTTCTATTATCATCAGAAAGGAAATAACAATTAAATACCAAAGTATAATTTCCATGTGATTTGCCTGTGCTTTGTAGAAGAATTAATGGTCAGAGAAAAGTTCTGATGAGAAAGATGAATCTAAATTAATTAAATCATATGAAGTTGTAATAGAATGTTCAGGTTTAGAAACTTGAATGGTCAGTAATCATTCACACTAAATTCAAGGCATCGTCATATTTCAGAATATAATTTTGTTACTATTGTAATATGTGAACTAATTGAAGACCATTCATGGTATATTCTTTATGTAAGGAGGGGAGGGGGGGGGGGTGATGCCAACTCATTTTTTTTTACTATATAACTTAATTACTGGTCTACAGCAAAACTTCTCAATGCTTTAAATCCCAAGAGTTCTTACTCTTTATTGAAGAAGATATCATTCCGTCAGTCAAGACTTTGATAAGCTTTTAGGCAAAAAAATCCTTACTCTGATAGACACAAAGAGAATAAAGTAACAGCCAACAGCAGGGATGTACCTTAAGGCCAAAAGCTTTTGTTATTTGACATATCTATTGAAAACTGATAGAACACAATGAGAGGTGCCAGATTCTATCTGTGTCCCTAGAAATGCCTAGAAGGACTAAGTCAAAGTTGATGTACACAAGATCTAGCATAGGTGGAACTACTGGATGTTAAGCATTAAAAGTAAAATCTTCAAGTCATTAAAAGATGGCATTTTAAAGACAAAAACAGGAAGAATTCTTATGAATAATATGTCTAGAGCTTTTTTATGCTTACTAAATCTTTACAGAGATATGGCATCACTATGACAACCCTTTCTGAAGTTTAAACTTTGATGTTATAAAGTCAAAAACGAGATGTGCCAAAGATATTTTCCATGTTCTTAAAGTGTGAAGTTTAACAGGTTCATGAAATGACAGGATAGAGACAAGTGACAACTAACAAAATCCATTTGATAGCATGCTAAAGGTTTAAACCTTTTCTACTCTGAATTAAGGCAATTAGTGCCCTTCAGCTTCAACATAATGCAAAATAACATGAGAAACTAATGGCTGGTTTTGAAGGAAGTTATGACTTTGATTAATTATCACTTTAAAAAGTACTATTTGATTCATTTCCAACATATAAAAGCTTGTTAACATTAAAAAGTATAAAATACAAGAAGTATCATTTTCCCCCATAGAATCAAATCAACAAACACAATTTGAATATGAGATATGTATATCATTTCATTTAAAATGTTCACAAAATGAATCAAAGTTTGGACTGTCTGCAATGATTTTACCTGAAAAAAATGGATTTTACATTTGATCCTCAGTTGAAATTAGATTTTCTTGTACATAGAAATATCACAGACTAAATTAAATTGATAATATCAAAGTGATACAACCTAAGGGAGAGTCACAAAGCAGAAGTTCTTTGACATTGCTTCAAACTTTCCATACTGATCAATTCAGACTCATTAAGATTTGTTCAAACTCACCAGAATGTAATACTCTTGAAGAAGGAGAAGAGAAATAGAGCCAAAATCTGTAATCTAATCGAATAAAATTTGTTCAAAAAAACATCAACAATCTTTTTTCCAATTTTCTATCAAAATTGTTATTTGAAGTCTTGCACTGGAATGTGTCATCTAGTTATTTGTATTCTGTCCAAAGCAATTCAAAGAGACAAAAGCAGATCCTTGTTATTTGTAGATGAGGCTAAATGAACCTAATAATTACAAATAAATCTACAGTGACAACTATTAGCCGATGCTGATTTACTTTTATCCTTGGAACAAAATGACCTATTGTCAGATCATTTCCATTCTTAAAGCACACAAAAGTCTGTGTATGGCTTAGTAAATTAGTGATTTAATGACTTTTTAAAGAGATATTCAGCCACTGAAGCATAATAAACATGTCTTTTTTGATTATGTTCTTAGAGAAAAAAGTTGTTAAGGTAAGCCTTCATAAACATCATCTTATGGAATGCGGGCATGGAGGGTTAAGCTTCCAAATAAGGTAACTTCCACTTATGTCATGATACAAGAAGGTATAGCTGTTTAAATGATAGATGTTTCCAAATACATAAAGTTGATCAAGAATAAAGGGAAAAAAGACACAGGGAAGAAGGCAACAATAACTGCATAAGTATGAAGGGGAGGGGTGGTGAGTCAGAGAACTGTAATGCTGATACATGGGTAATGGTTTTAGATAAAGAACACTTTTGTATCCACTATCCTTTGTCAATGTGATAACGGGATTTTTCTACTGGGGTGTGCCTTTTTAACTAGAGATAGTTTTTTGAAAGAGAAAATAACAACTTTTAGATGACATGTATTTGATAAAATGGTGTTTTTTGTTGATGGATTTGTTTCTCTTTAAAGAGAATGGAAGTTATTGAAACAGGGTGAAATAGAGTATTTATACAATCTGCCAGATACTCTTTTAAATGTATTAGAAATCAGAATGAAATAAATTACCATAGTGTTTAAAAATCCATAGCATTGACTGCATATGTATATGTATTGTAACCTTACGTACATAAACCTACATAAATAATATGCAATTAGAATTTGTAAGCAAAATATGACTGAACAGCCACAGCATTTCATTTGAAAAAAAACCTCTATAATATTAGCTAATTGAATAAATGTATTTGATAGGTTGAAACTGATAACCCCTCTCGCCCGCAAGCTTAATTGTGGCTTTGTTTCTTTGAAATAAAGTTTGAAACAGAAGATCTCAATCAAGTCGTACAGGTAATGCTGATGCCAAATTTCTTTTTGTGTAGAACTCTTTTCAAAAAGTTGTGTTAAATGCACTAACAGAACATTCTTAATCAAAGGCCTTGAAATAATGAGTTATAAGTGTCACAACTAGTTCATTGATAATTAGGAAATGAATCTTTGTAACTTAGAATATTGCAAAATACAGCAAAATGTGCCCTATAGCTATGGACACCAATTATCCTTTGATCACTCTCTTTTACAAAAGAAATTTTTTAAAGTTTTATTTTGATCACACATTGTTTTACTTGTAAGTTTCACGTAAAATGTAATTTTTGATTGATATGATGATAATATCAAAGGTAATGTAGATAAAGTGGAAAGATTAGTGTACAACTCTAAATTGAAAGAAAGCTAATTTTATGATGAAAGTCCATCTAAAAAATATGTTACTGATTTTTCTATAAAAAGATTTTTAAAACAACAACCGATAATCCAATCCACACGATAAGAAGGTGTTTTATCTCTATAATCCTGATAATTATCCTTTGACTAGACTTTTTGTTCATGTAAATTGTATTTGAGTCTATCCGCAATGCTTGACCCTGCTTTTTAATTATAATAACAAAATAAACGATGTGCTATTGAAGATTACACTTATAATCAAAGTCTTGGGCTGATTTTTATCACAATTTTTGATTATTTAACAAGGACTTTTTATTTATCTTGAAAATTTAAAAGCACTTATAGTATTTACCATCTTAATCTGACAATTGGGCTAATATTGCTGATCAATCGATCAATTATTGAATGCAAAGGACGTATACACCATTGGGGGGTCCAGTCCACCTTTGTTGCTATCTTTTTTAAATTTCTGATTTAATTTTTTACAGTACATTGTTCTTTAAGCCTGGGTGAAGAAAAAAAAAAGAAATAAAACAAATCTATTATACATTGATTCTAATGTTAAAGGGTCACTGTTTATCATATTGTGTCATTGTAGATTAAAATATTTTGTTTGGTTTAAATTTTATATAACTATATTTTTCAAAACCATGTATTTACAGTATGCTGCCCTTGTTTCTTTAAATTTGCTTATGATGTAATACAGACAAGATCAGGTGGACATATCCAAAACTTATCATTGCTATATGCAGATGAGTTGGTTTCTTTTCAATGATTAATGAATCATTATAGTGTTTGCCACCAAGACTAGTACAAGGTCATGCAGAGGGTATTCTGTTTGTGTCATAACATAAGGGCCCCATAGGCCTATCAATCATCTGACAAGGTCATTGGACAAATACAATCAGCAAAGATTGCACTTTCTGAACGATATATTTACCATAAACAAATGCATATATAGATGCCGTAGAGCAATAATATAATATACAAAATGCACTGGTGCATTAAAATGTGTGAATTGTGTAAATGACTTACGACTTGTCAAACTGTGGATCTAAACCCAAGCAAATTGTTCAGCTTCTTTTTATACAAGGGCCTGTATATTTGAACGAGTTTCCCAAGCGTAGCATCGTAAACAAAATTGTAACTAGATTTAACAAGAATTAAGTTTATTTGATTACACAATTAATGACTAAAGTTATCTTTCTGTACAAATAATGAATAGCCCCTTCAACAAGACCAAGTTTCACATGTTCTTTTAATGTTCTCCTGCAGGCTGTGTGAGATTTCTGGCCCTTAAGAATTTAAAAAATAGAATAGGCAGTGTCAGTGTCAGAAGACAAGAAAATGTGAGAGTTTGGTGACAACTGCCTGTCCTTGGATATCTTTCATCAAACTTTTGATGTCCTTACACGGTTCTGTACACAGCATTATGCTTACATGACAACACTTGTCACAGGAAGTCTATTGCAGCAAGACTGGTACCTCCTTGATTCAAGGGGTTGATTTAAGACATTTGGACTATCTTACTAGAAGGGGTCCTCCTCTACCTGCAAATCAATCACTGAAATCCAATTTCTTAAGGATAATATGAAGAGTAGTGTGAACAAATACCACCACATCTTCTAAACATAAATGAGCTAAACACAGCTGGTCTTAGAGTTCAGTTCCCATGGGAGCTAAATCAGCAAAACAGTCTTGTCCAAGCTTGAAATTCCAATTACAGTGACAGAGATTCATAAATGAGTAAGCAAAGAAAAGAAGAAAACCAGTTCCAGTAAACAAACCATTCCTTTTCACAAGAACAAATCATTTGCCCTTTTCTCATAGATCCTGTTTTCCTTCATAATGAAAAACTTACTTACTATTCGAAGAGTACCTTTCTTTGGGTACTGAATGATTGTTTGAGAAACTCTCCAAATATAGATAATGAGATTTAAGACATTTTACAATACAGGCTATAGGGTTAATCTTTTTTGAAGATTTATTCAGAGAAATCTATTTACTTATATTCTTACATCTCAAGTACCTGGAATTAATAATGTACAAGTAGCTCTGGCTCCTTCATATTTATGAAGTGTTTATCATATTTGTACACAAAGGTAAGCTATTGCTGATGTAATTCAATATCTTGCATACCTTAGCCTTTTAATGAAATGTAATACCTTGTATATTAGTTGTCACGTTTTGAAATTGATTTTATAATGTCTTTTTTTTTATTGCCATGGAAATTATCATAAAAAGTTGACACCTTACATTTATTTCATTTAAAGTTTCAGATATGAATGCTTACCAAGAATATATAATAGGTACCAACAAAGGTATCATGGTACTGCATAGAAGTAATATCCTATCAACATTTCTGATATTTGAAGTATTCTAAGACAATAAAAATAGCACAGTAAATGCTGTGTTTATTGTTAACATTACAAAGTTAAGACGATATTTGTCATTATTAAAATTAAAACTTACTTCTTGTTTGGTTTGAGGCCCTTTTCAGGATATCTGTAAAATTATAACTGTCAGGATAATCATTGTCAAACCCTTCTTCAAATATTTTCTTGTTGAATACACGTCTAAACTCCTTGTAAATACCTTCCATGATGAAAAAGCAATTAGTCCTTCCATGAACCATGTTTGCTCTAATGTTGGTTTTGAATATGAGTCCAGCTGTTGACCAGCCAAAATTATGAAAAATTTTAATCAAAAAATCTCCTAATTTTTCATAGGACCCCATGATTCTTGTCAAAAGCCTGTACTGACTTTTGTCTTTGAAGGCAGAGACTAATGCCCCTGCAGTCAACACAGGAATGTTCCAATGGGGAGAGAACCTAGCAATAGGGGCAACACTGTAATCACAAGCGGGTCCAATAAAGACATCTGCCTTTTGTTTATAGTACATGTCTATGCCAACTAAAGGGCCTTCAACATCTGAGCACTGGGAATCCCCATGATTTAACTGAAGGGTATATCCCGGTAAAATATCTGATCTATTGTGAATAAATTCAACTGCATAGTCAATCCCTGGACCCGCTCTAGGTAGGGACCAGAGATAGGGTCCACTGTGAGGAAGAATGACCCCAATCTTTATCACTTTTCCTTGGGTGCTTCCACATAAACTCAACAAGCTGAGGCTCAATATGAACAACATTTTGGTCCATTTTTGAAGCAATATTCTACAATCATCAACACATAATTCTCCCATGTCTATGTGATATGTGCCACTGAAATATGTTTGAAATCTAACATCAATACGGTACCATTTGTTAACCAGTACACACCTCCACCATCACTGTCACATATAAAACCTTTCATGTGATGTTTGATTATATGTCATTGGTCCTAACAATTCAATACCAAGCACCTTTCTGATGATCCACATTCAACAATATGATCCTCTGTGTATTTTTGTATTTACTCTTTTGAAAGCTGTTAACTCTACCATTCCAAACACATTGAATAGTTTACAAGTATGAGCTTAAACAATGCAAAAGTACTACTTTGAGCCTTCGAACTAAAGCTGATTTAACTACTTAACTTTTCTTTTGAAAATTCCTGGGATAATCCATGTTTAAAACACCACAGGCCACTTAATACTATTTTTTATGACCTTTCTTGTTTTCATTGTTGAGAACTTGTAAAACACTGGAATTGTCTTCCACAATTTTTTTTCTAGCGAAGAAAACTTTTGAGTTAACCATACCTAAGAGGCTTTGAATTTCACTTCAACAACTGCAACATCAAAAGAAAAACCTTCTACATATCACAACTGCCCTTAGAATAGTGTTTCTCTCATACATACAAACACGTAAAAGCAGAATAAATACAAGTTGAAGTTTTTCTCACTCAAGTTTTCCATATGTGCAAGCAAATAGTTCATAGAGACACACTATCAGTGTTTATAAATGCTCCCAGCAGATCACTGACGATGAACACAAGAGCGTGAGTTATCAATGAACAAAATACTGAAGGCAAGCTAGAGGAATTACCAACTGACTCAAAATTCTCATATATCGCTTTCAAAATTATTTGTTAATATACTGCTTCTGCCAAAACGCCAACACCCCCTATAGATGAATGAGATGCTTGATCTCTTTCACCCTTAACATGTTTACCTAAAGAAATACTCTTTTAATATTTTGCTGGTATCTTTTAAGTGTACTAAATTCTTAAGTGTTTCTGTCAATGCTTTTATGACTTCAAATTTTCACTTCACTGATTATTTGATAGTTTTATAGTTAGGCTGATAGACATTACATGACCCTAGACTAAATTTCTTGAGGTAACTTCTGAAAATATTGTGTGTATCTAGAATTAGAATTACCAACTCAAAATTATCTTTGACAGATATGTCTCTTCTAAGTTCTATACAAAACTAGCTCTCCATTAAAACTAGCAATGATAGTTTTATAATTGGGATAACAAGAGGTTGTTGGTATGGAGTAGTATTAATAATTGTTCATTGCAAAATATATATCAGTGTTTATGTTACATGATAGACAGATTCGAAAAAAGGGTTTTAAAAAATGGTATAATTAGTTGGATTCTGTTTATGATTTTTATATGAATGTTGTCAACCAGTTGATAACATCATACACAACAAAATTCAACTTCTATTAGGTTTTTTTAAGTGTTTGAATTCTATAGACACCAAGATTTTTGAAAACTAAGAGTTGAAAGACACGACAGGTTACACTGAACAACATGACTATTATGCTCTTATCTAAGACATGTATCAACTGGTAACTGACACAATGAATGATAGGAATACTCTAAAAAGATTCCTATGCTGTCCAGGTAACAAACTTTTATGCTTTTAACCCAATGTGGTGCACAGCTTATAAAATACACCTAAATCAGTTCAGCCATAGATTAATTCAACAAAACATCTGTAAAAAACCTGCAAGAAAAAATCCCTTAAACATTGATAAAGTGAATATGAGGTAAATAAAAAACAGAAGCTGTACTGACATACTTTCCTTTTCTAAATCAAAAGGTGAGTGAAGAAATATTTGGTTGAATTCTCATAGTAAATACTTCAACTTAAAAGCTATTTACAGAATGTAAAGAACTGAAAGGTTAAACACTTTGATTGAATAGATGCTGTAAATTTGCTGTAAAACAAAGATATGTTATTGTAGATGATAGCTGTTTTCTGGGTATTCAAGTGTTTGTTCAAAAGGAGTTCGATTAGTTAAAAATCAGTACAAATACAAACTATAAAAATGAAAATTTGATGAGAACAAAGCTTAAAGGCGGGCTCTATGCATTTAAACCTGTTATATAGTTTAGCTATCTATCTGATACCCCTACCTTCCACCCCCCCTCCTTTTTGGGGTTCTGTACATTAGACTCTACCCACTGTACATTCAATGCATGGCTTTTTTTCTATGGCGCTTTTATCGCATGGTAAACACTTATCAAATAATGAATCGAGACAGATCGCTATAAGACAAAAAGGGTAAAAAAATGTAACCATCAAATTGCAGACAGTATCCCTTTAAAAACCAAAGCAAACAAAGTTGTTACAAATGTATAGATATAATATGGGTAAGCTATTTCTGTACAAACCCAAATACTTTGCGGGATATCATTGCTTTGTGTCTAATATCTTTGCCACAAATTCCTAAACTTTCTGCACACTGTGTACAAATTCAAGAGGAGGAGTTTGTACAGCAGATGATTATCTTTTTTGTATGTCAACAGAAAAAAAAATGAAGATGTTAGTCATTACAGGAAGTTAAGAATATTCTGAGTTTTCACATGATAATGAAGAATCTCACACCATACAGCAGTTTTGGAAATTTTACAATTTAACAGACAATTGCCTGCCAATTAATGGGAATAGTATTTGATATATGAGGGTGTGAGCTGGTACATGTTAATGTACAGATTACAGCTGTAATTATTATTGACAAGGAGGAAGTGTTATTATATACAAGGGTATTTTTGTTACACGTAAAAAGTTCCATAGATTAAACATCTGTTTTAATTGTGAAATTCTTCTGTTCTTATCAATATCGCTCATTTAGCTTTAAACAGTACATAAAAACACGAAAGAAGACATCAAAATGATGATTATCTATCTTCACCTCAGTTTGTTATCTTATTGATTTCTCCCACTAGATGGCATAACTTCTGATGTCAAAGAGTCCTTTCTGAATGTCTTTCATACTTGGCAAGTTAACCTAATTTCTCTGAAAAAGTTTCCAATTCTGTTTGCCTGGTAATCCAAAGGATTATGTCTAAGCAGTTGTACATGATGTTTCTTAGGATCAGCCGATCTGTTACTTTATTATCCAAGTCCTACTATCAATCATCAACAATTGTTTTCTATAAATGTAACACTAACAGTAACCTCTGAATAGAACAACCCAGTAATTAAATATCCACCAGAGCCCTTACAGTTAAAATGAATAGCAGAAAAGGAATGTTAATTATTCCACTTTGGATAATTATCAGCCACTCAATGCCATGTTTATATTTGATGATACCAATAATAATAATGAAAACAATCCTAATCTCTTATTTAAAGCTACTGATCATTCATTCACTGTGTGATGATTTTTTTTACATGACAAATTCATTTACAACATATTGCCATATCAAAACAACATTCTACCATAACTATCAACAAACCCTAACTAATTAATACAATACTGAATGAAATCAATAATGATGATGATGATGATATCATAATAATGACTACAATTAGTAAAACTGTATATATTCGATTTTATTTCCTTGCATATATTTAGACCCTTGCTCACCGTTTTATCATTGGGATAATGTTTTTAAAATCATAATGGTGAGTAAAGCTTACTACTAGAATGAAAATTGTTCAAACGAACATAAAATATAGCTTCCACCTTTAAAATCCTATTTTATTCCAATCCAAAATCGTTTTTTAAGTTGACTTTTCAGTATGACATAAAGCAAAACTCAAAATGACAGTGTTTTCAATTTGTGACTCTAATTGAAAGTCTAATACTACTAACTAAGTAGTAATGATGAAGAAACTTAATGATAAGAGTAGGATAATTACATACATGGGAATCACTTAGAGCCTTGTTCAAATCTTAATTACCAATAAGTAGATCGTGATTAGTAAGGTAATTCATGACCTTATTTTCTTTTTCTTTGCAAAGTAATCATGGTTTTGACAAAAAAATAATACTGAAAAGAAATCTAATTGTCCAGAAGACACCCTTTCATTTGTCAGTTGATGTAATTAAATGGAAAGAATTTTGATTAAATAGAGAATGTCAAGTAACTTTTCATGTTAAAAATACATTTTGATATCAATTTTCTTTGTCGGTCAGAATATTCTTACCCAGAGGCTTGCATTAGTACCCATATATTTCAAAGAAAAGAAAAAAATAACAGGTAAGATACCTTATGCATGGTTGAAAAGTAATATCTCAATAGTGTTTGCAATATCTTAAATATATTACAAGATTTCAAGCAATATTCTACATCAAACATGTCCTGACAGTGATTACAATTTTGTAAAGAAAACCCTTAGGAAACTTGACTGAAATCATTCCTACTTGTCTTGACAATCATGGCTTCGGCATTTCTAACTAGTTCAAATAAATGTACAAATTACTTACATTTTGAAATTAAATTACAAGTAGTTACATTTGTTTGTTAAGAAAATGAAAAGAATATACATGTAAGTAGTATTCAAAATAGAGAAATGAAGATTATCAAAGATGAATATCCCTTTGTTTTGAGTTTAAAATGAAAGTAAGTTATGCCACCTGGTGATATTTGTTTACTTAAATGACTCACACCATACTTTCCTGGTTTGGGAAAAAGGTACATGGAGTCAAACTTGATTGGCCATTCCCAATATTTGTGAATGGCATGCATATTGCACAGGTAATTTATTCTAATTGTGATGCTATATTCAAGTTGTGAAACTAAGCACTACAATACTAATTAAAACTTTATTCATAAAAAGTTAGCGAATCAAATGTCATTTTCCAAGAAATTATATCAAACTTCAATGGCTGACTGGGTAGAGTGTCATCTTGAATTGTTGTGCTGGCATTCTATGCAGAAGGTCCCCAGTTCTAATCTGGGTAATTTCATGTGAATTATTCTTTCCCGGCTTTCAAAGAAAAATGGTTTGGGTGCTCATATGCCCATAGCAGTGTTAGCTCATTGCTCTAATGTAAAGCTTTCATGGTCATAATTGTCCTTGAAAGTGCATATGGGGAGGTACAGTTATATTCTATGCAATGATTGTTCTGACGCATTATGCGAGATTATTATTATATCAATCTTAGTCAAAATCAATTTCCCAGCTCCTTTTGAATGAGTAAAAAATATTACAATTATTTTGTATTTTGGTGTAAAGATTCTCCATTTGACACTTGAAAGCATTTGGAAAGATTGGAGTTGTCACCAGCAGCTGCAATGTGTTGTAATACTTGGGCTAAATTTAAGGTCTTCTTTGAATTAAAAGGCACAGGACTACAACCACATGATCTTATAGTTTTGTATACAACATTATTTTCCTGGATTAATCCTGATTACAAGTAATAAAATGTTTAAGATTTTAATTAAATGACTAGTGAACAAGCTTGCAATCTTGCTCAAAATGTTTTATGTCTTTAATTTGTGCAAGTCATCAGCTAGTCTGTCATCATACTTCTTTTCTGTCCAATGTTGATAAAATAATTGACCATCAAATAAAAACCCTTGATGTCAGAATAAGATGTTTCAAGGTCAAGACTGACTTAGATTTTGAGTAGTGGTCTTTTTTTTATTGATTTATCTTGTGCCTAAATACTAATTAAACAGTGCAAGAAAGTCATATTTGGATCAGATCACAAGTTGTCTCTCTGCTTTGAGTAGTACCTGAAGAAAGGAGTCAAGAATTGCCAGCACCTGTGTCAAAAAGCTCTTTATATCTATTTCTTTCAAAAACAAAGGAAAAAAACAAACATAAAGAGAGAAAAACATTTGTATTGAAGTGATACTAATTTGTAATACTTTTTTCTCTTGAGTTTGGCAAATAGGACTAAAATGTGATTAAAACTGAGGGATCTGCAAGATTAGATTTTTTTTACAGTAAGTCATTGATTTAGACATCAAACGTGTGTCTAGTACATTCTACTTCTCCTACTGAACCATTTCACACTTAAAATAATTATATCATAGATATTTTCTCTTACAGTTACTCTCACAGCTATCATCCATTTTGGCTTGTATTAATTTTAATGTGAAATTATCTGAAATATGTCCTTGTTTATATTCATTTAACATAATTCTGTTGATTTTGATTCAAATATGTAAGCAAAATTGTATATTTTCAAATTTCATCTCCATAACTAGATGATAATTATTTTCATCATTATCAAAACACCCCTTAAATTCCCACTTCAGATTTTGGCATATTTGCGGATTCTGTTCTATTTTCTCCATAAATATATAAAGTCCTACAGCACATCAAAAGGGGCTGACCTTCTTGAATAACATTATAGTTAAATGGAGAAAATACTACGACTAAAGTATCCTAATCCTCTAAAACTCAATGTCTATTTGATTTATTTTATAATATCTTTGATACCTTGGTTGTTAATAAAAACCACCAGTTTCATAAAGCATCCTTAATCTAGCATCATCCATTTTATTTACTAGCCCAAAAGTAGGTCACGAAAAGATTGACTTCTTAGGTTGTTTTGATAAAATTCTCTTAACTTAATCTTCCATCTGGCATTAGCATTATAAACTTATCAAAAAGATAGACTATCTATATTGGAGTCTTCATCATAGAATACTAGGGCCTTGTGTCAATCTTAGAGATTTTCTTTCACTGCTGTAAAATAATTAATTGAAGGATTTGGATATAGCTTCTAATCTATATTACATTCTAGGGCTAATTAGCTAGATACACTGAAATGGTGATGAATTTTCCAAAGAACTTGAAACTTTAATAATTTTTCGTCATGTACAAATTATTTTTGAAAAGCAACTTTCCATTAGTGTTTATACAAAGTCTATCTATGAGCAATTATTCTCAGAACAGAATCTCTAAAACCAATTAAATCAAACCCTAAAATAAAGCAAACATTTGAATGTTGATCAATTGAAGGGTTTGAAGGCCTTTTTCTACCAATCTTTGACCAAATGAAAAAAAATGTTCTCAAGAGGAGTATTTCTTAGAAATTACCAAAAGGAACATCAGAAAGATGTATAAAAACTTGAAACCACTTGTTTGAAATGATGATTTGCTTAAAAAAGGAATTTCCTGAATAGTCCTTGATGTAGCCATTAAATTACTGGCTATGATTTGTAAAGGTATTGGCTGCCATTACAGCTTGTAGAAGTTTCATGTTGCTTCTGACCTCAGAGGGTACACCATTGCTAAAAGGGAAATTGTGTTTCATCAAGCTCTCAACAGAGCTCATGGTTAAAAACTTACAAAAAACAGAAAATTTATAATTATCTTGACATTTTAACAACAAATGCTCACTGAGACAATTTTACCCTTCAGGGAAGTCTGTTGTTGTCAGCAATGAAATAAAACAAAAGCTTCAAAAAGTCATGGAATGTATCTTATATGAAATTTGATCATTTGCATCAAATGCATATTGTCAAAAGGCATTATCAGAAAAGTGTGTCATATTATTGATATCAAGGTGCGTTCACCAAAAGTGACTTCCTGGAAATGCAATATAACGTCACAAGCAATACAGATGCTTTCAATTGCTCACACAAGCAAAAGGAATCTTATGATGTAAGCGTTACATAACATAATCAACCTATCCATCAAAGCGTTTCTATGTGACAGAAAATAACCAAAACAGTCCCAAAAATACATGTTTCCTGTTGACTTTGCTTCATACTATGGTAATAATAACAGCTGGAGTCAAATAACTTTTCTGTGATAGACGTAGGATAAAATGAAATTCGTAAACTGGAGTGACAACTCCCTGATGATCTATGCATTCATAAATGTGGTACAAAAATATTGATGAAAGAAAAGTTGGTACATAAACAAACTACATCTCCTTGAGCAAGTTATGTTTTCATATCAATTTAGTCCAAAGAGCAAAGAAAACAGATCAGACAGCCCCCACAAGATCAATGTCTGTATTATAGAGAGGCAAGCATAGAGAATAGACATTCAAGTCTAAAACTGAAATCTAAAAATACATAGAATGCCTATGGAAATTTGTGAGACACAAGATATAAAAAGTTCTATTGTTAAAAGTGTCTAAATCATTAGTACATGGCTATACAGCACTATAATCTGTTTATGTTTTGTTATGAATAGGTTTATCAGGGTGTGAAATGCTGACCATAATCCATATAGCATGTATATTAAGAAAATTACTGAAAGTAAAACTTGAGAATGTCATGCAGACCACTCCATACACTAAAATGGGGA
>JAVSBT010089438.1:0-15976 GCA_033118115.1 Pharyngocirrus eroticus
TAAGTTTTATTGCTCCTGCCAGAGCTGTTTAACACTGGTTTTCCAAATCACCTCATGCCGGATACAACATGAAAAACCTACAGAGACTCAGTGACAATGTTTGTTGAAGGACTCAAGCATGTGATAAAAATACCATGTGAAAGCCATAGAATACTAGTATCTTTTATCATTTTGCTACTGAAACTTTAAAACGATGTCAATGAAGTGTATGGCCATACTATTTGAAAATCAAGGAAACCATGTTCTACATTGTTATTACATAACAAATTTGAATTCAAAATCTTTTAATTATGGAAATGTTCTCTGTTGAAAGATTGCATGCCCCTGTGGAGTACACAGGACACAATATGGACAGGAATATGGAAAGCCATCGATTTAGACACCAAGCCGGGGGACTGAGCTATTTTTGCCCAATGTTTGAGTATTGTCCTGTCCTGTAGAAATCAGTGATTTCTTAATAAATGTGCTGTTCTATCAGGTAGCCAAAAAATTCTATATCAGTCATTGATGGGAGTTTAGTAACATATTATGATGCCTAGAATGGAACACGGTAAAAATCCTTGTTTCTTTATTCATTAATTCTAGCTTTGTACATAGTTTTTACTTTTTGAAAGCAGCCACTGTTTTGTATTCATGCAGGTTTGACCGCAAGCTACAGTTCAAATGATTTGTCTTCCATTGGCTAAATAACAAGTACATGATGACAACAATTATCCCAGACCAAACCCTATCAAAATTCCCTCTGCTGCCTAATCAAATTAGTGTAATTCCTTTGTAGATTTAACACCTTCTCTCTTCAGACTTCTAGGAACTATATGGTGAATCCCCAGAATCAATACCGGAATGCTATCATCTAACCAGCCATATAGAGACTGTATAGTGGGACTGACGACTTCATTATTATATCATTCAATTGGAATCTACCTGCAGGCAATGTGGAATGTAAGGGCTTTTTCTCTGGAGAGTTGTGAATCTATGGTGTTCATTTTCTTTGAATTTTATGACCTTTAATTCCTGTTTGAATGGGTGCTTAGAACACTTGCTGGTATTATTGCATAGTATAAAGTGACCCCCAATCAATGGCATAGCTAAATAAATTCAAGAAGCAACCCCACAATTAGCTTTCAAATCAATATAAACTTACCCTTAGTAATGCTAGCTTCATGCTCTTCATCATACAATAAATTATTTTTCATTTCCTGATAATCTTTTATGTTAATTTACATAAAAAACAATTTGCAACATCCTTCAGCAAAAAGAGATTATATCCCATGGTGATATCAACTGATTAAAGATCTCCTCTCGTTTTTTGTGAAGACAAAACTGCCTTTTCTTTGATTTGACATTTCCTTTGATTATTAATTCCAAGAATTTTGTTGCAATGCCTTGCTGCTTGTAAGAGATGATTTACCAAAAAGGAGATATTGTGACAAGATGAAAAGGGTGATATATCACCTGACTAATCAACTATAGGTATATCACAATGTGCTAGACTTCTCCTAGTGAGATCTCTCAGTTTGAATTATATCCCTACACAATAAAAATCCTATCAATATTGATGGAGACTCCAAGTATTACACAATGACAGCCATAGCTCTTAGCCCTTGTTGGCCTTCACTTGCCAATAGAGTATGAGAAGAAATTGCAAGTATAGAAGACGCAATCAAATGTAAAAAATACAAAGTCGTACTCCAAGTAGTTCTAGACGTCTTTCAATAGTTGTTCCAAATGTTTGCTATACATTCTTAACAAAATTTGACACAGCAATTAGGAGCTATTGGTGTCAGGGCAATGGCCAATAGCGTAATGAATAAAGGATTTGCCAAATAAGAATAATGAATTGGCCAAACAATACTGCATACACAATGGACAAGCACCAGTGATTGCAGTTATTAGAATCAATCAAACTTTTATTTTATCATGGCATAAACCTCAAAGTGTTGGCCAATGTGTGTTATAAATACACAGGGCAATATAATTTTATGATTTCATAACATTATGGGACCCTTAATTTAAACATTTCAAATCCCTCTGGACAACATGGTTTTTCTTTTGAATTGGAATCTTGTAAGTATATCAACAAAAATGTAGCACAACATTCTTGACTATTAATGTAATAGCACAGTGCCAAAAGGTTAATAACACATTATTTTCTCTCACTTGTGGTTCTACATGTAATATAATGAAAGAAGCGTTTAAGATAGCAGTGGAGTTACAAATCTAAGTTACAAGGAATATGTCAAAACAACACTGGGAATGTGTGGCGTCAAGGACCAGCTTATCACAGTAGTCATAAATACTTGACAAAGATTAAAATTGGATTGGATTATAGAACAATCATATTTATTATTATCACATGCCTACTTATGCAGAACCATATTAAACAATTAAATCAAACTTCTAAACTATTGCAAGGAGGCATGGAGCGAACTGTTTTCTCCTAACACAATGGAAACAAAACACAGTTTTCATTTTTTAAACACAACTTACAAGCAGCACGATAAAGCAGCTGACAATTTGTGAAACTGATGCATGTGATGCAAGCAACTACTTTGATATACCAAACTTAAGGAAATCAGTGGATAATCGTATTATTTATCTGGTAATCATTTCTTTCTCAAAAACACAATACTAACCTGATACATATAGACATCAGTGTCCACACAATTCACTTCCTTGAGACACGACATATTGACCATTTTTTTCATGGTGCCAAAATAGCCACAATTCTTAGAGATTGGTTTCTCCATTGTTTTTTTCTTCTGATTTCCAATTCTTAGTACAAAAAGTTGTACAAATTCATAAATATGTCTGGCTTCTGTTACCAGGTATAAGATTAGTTTAAAACTAAACTTCTGTTTTTGTGTCCATGATTGGATGTTATCCTTCAGTTTCTTCAGGTGATTCAAATCAAAGTGATACTCTTGTGGTATATCCTTGTTTTGTATTTGATTAAAAAAGGAAAAATACTAAAACCTTTATCTTATGAATTCATTAAAAAAACATACTTCCTTGCAAATCTTTTGTGATGAGACTTAATACAAGTAACTCTGACGCAGAATAAGATTTCCACTTGCGTTCCTGTTAATCTCCTACAGAATAAACATTATTTGAAGATATGTAGACTAAAACTGCATTAATATTCCTGCACAGTTGTTGGTCTACTTAAAATCTTTGGCATAAAACTAATTGCTTACGTCAACAAAAATAACAACAACAAAGACAATAATTAAAATCCATTAGAATTTCTGGAAACCCATCAATGCTTTTACAACTACTTATCGTTTTTTTATCTTGTATAGTCAGAGATGTTTCTTTGACATTTTGGCCTGATTTTTGCAGACTCCCAGGCATAGATTATTATCAGTGTTTATAAAGCCTTCTTTCCATCTGACCAATGCTCCAGAGTGAGTTCCCCTCTTACCATGCCTTGCAAACTGACTGCATCCAGCTGCTGTTAGCTTATCTCCTTTTCCTCGCTATTCTTTTGCTTAAATGTCCATGCTATATTCTATGAGTTTTTTTGCAAACTTTCTCTTTGCTGTTGTTCAACACTTGCTGTTTAACCATCAGTCTTCATCATGTTCAAATTTCAAGCAATTGCCCTTGGAGAATGTCTAAGATTGTCCATTCAGATTTTTCTACAAGGTACTTCCACTAATGGGTATGTCTTCCAGAAAATGAACACTGCTGTCAAGTCAACTTTTAGTGGACTTTTTCTTTGAGCCCATTACCTCTAACTAGCTATGGCTGTCATTCAAAAACAGTCAAGCTTTTCTTCTTTTAATGAACTTTAGTAAAGCTCCACATCACTAAAAGCCCTGCCTGGTTTTAAAATGAAGATACTATAGGTTACACACACTTTCCCTTTTCTTATTACATATATGTTTGAAACCAGTTATTTCTCAACAATGCATAATATACATTTAAGAAATCACCAATTTAGACTATATATGTTTTTAGAGTTAATCAAATTATACCCTTAAGGAATTAGAACACTTTTATAATCAGTTACATGGACACTATGTTTAAACTTTATTAGCGTGTGTTAGATAATATAAACTACAATCACTTAAAGCATAGAGACCAACCCATATAAGTTTACAACCAACACACAAAAAAACAATGCATATATATTCATGCAAAGAAATGGAACCAAAGCCTTAGGGAACAGACCAATATTACTTTGAAAAATTATTGATTGAACAGATATATACAAAAAAGAAAGGTCCTATCCTATCAAATTATTCAAGGTCTATCAACTTTGCAATAGTAAAAAAAATCTATAAAATGGTGCAAATTAAGGCCTATGGTTGATATAATAGAATCCGAAGCTATAATAAAATATACCCTTCCCCCCCTTACAAATGATCAAGTTATTTTCAGCCTTGTGTTTACAACAGCACTGACCCATGAAGGAAATCTAATGAGAAATTGTTTTCAGTTCATTTCCCTGAGAAAAAACAAGAACATTTCAATCATAATCCATATAATAGTTAGATCCTTGTGGAGCCAACTGGATTTTTTTCTATCAAAAGCGGCTCAAAAATTGTTTCTTGTATTTCAATTACTGCCTATTCTGTAAAAGCAACGTCAACCAGGCTGATCATAAACTCGATTATCTTCAACAATCCTTGAATTAGTCCACTATTTTACGTTGGATTTTTGTCCATTACTCCATAGCTATACATATACTTCTTATTGGCTTGATTATCATTTCCTTCACTTTAATGAAAGTTTATTATAGCATCCTGAAATAGCATACTTTGGTTTATAGGTCTGAGTAAGTGATCATTAAATGGTTGAGTTAGAGCAGGTATGCTTAGAGCTATTTGGCACTAGTGTCTGACAAAATAATTTGATATCTTACTGAAATAAAATTTCAAAAATAAACTACCAGCAGAAACGATGCCAACAACATCACTAACATTACAAGATCTGAGCTTAACCACTGGGCTTGAAAATGTCTCTTTTTTATAATTTCTTGTTTTAGTTTCATTTACATTTCCTCAGAACTAAAATCTGCCGCACATCTATGTAAAGAGAGCAGCTTCATTTACTCAATATCCATGAACCCAGTGTATTGGAGACGTGTGTCAGAAAAGCATATTTTACATCGCTATAGAGAGATATGACATATAGCCGCAAACTGAATAAACAGCTCTAAACTAAATTCTGATGCAAGCCATCACTTCAATAATCCTTTTTAGAATCCTTTTGAGTAAAGGGAGTAGATGTGTCACAGACTAAACACTCATTCCTATGTGCAAGAAAAATAGGCATCTTCATTTGCACCATTTGCTAACTTAGTGTGTCCATGTAGGGGTTTATAGAACAATGAAATTTGCAATCTAATGCTAATGTTCTGAGGGAAATTAGTTTTGTCTGTCCTTTTTCCTAATGCTTTTGCCTTTACATCCTTTGGCATAACAAATAGACTCATTAGGACTTTACGTTGTTTTGGGAAATAACTCTGTCTCCTTTTTTGTTCATTTGCATTGCCCACAGCCTAGAGAAGTAAGAATGCTGAAATTCTCATCATTTCATGCCTCCATAGCCAATTCTGTCTCCCCTTTCAATGCTAATAATATAAACAATGTATAAAACATATACACTTGTTATCTGCTTGTATCTTTTATACAGTGACACATAGATATCTAGACAGATGCTATAATAAAAAGACTTCCATTAAACAATCAACAAAAAATCCAAAACGAATCAATCAAATGTGTAAATCACATTTCTTTTGGCTTGGAGAACCTAATATTTTCTCACATGCTTCAATTTGATTCTCTAGGAACACCCTTAACAGGTGTCTTTGAATTTGATGTGGAGCCACATATGTGTACCATATACAGCTATAATAAACAGAAATTGAAACTAATCAAAAAAAGACCCTTCCAATTATTCTAGTAAGCTTTGGAAACTGTAGACTTGTATTTGAATAGAATGGCTTTTAAGAAGCCTTATTACATTTTGTGCATGCATGAAATGGCATTCTCTTCTTTTTCTTGGCATATCATTTTGACACAAAGTTGTATTCAGTGAATGCCAATTCCTCATCTGTCAAAATCTCCCTTTCTTTTAAACATAAACATGAAAGAGAGAAAAATGCAGACAAAAAAAAAGGAATTATGAATGGACACCTATCAGGAAATGCAACTCTATCTGAAATTGTGAAAATCCAAAAAGACTATTCAGCTCCCCATTTAGTGAATTTCCTAGCCTATCAATAAAGATTATCAGAAGAGCACAGAAGCCTTTCATGCAATCACACATATATTTAGGCAGAAGATGAAATAGTCGATTTCTCAGCGGCGCCAAAAATGAAACTTGAAAAAAATCATCAGACAGATCTTCATGGGTTCTCAGACTGCAAAAGGATGAGCAGAGTTCAAATTGTGCTTGAAATCTCACTCAGAACTTGAAAGGTTGAATGCACCATAGCATACAGACTTTTATCTCAGGTGCCAATGCTTCCTACATCAAATGTGAAAATCTATTGCTTTATTGAAAAAAAATGGTTTGGCATCAAAGCCAACTAGTTGCTTATTTTGTACTCCAATATCCTCCTGTCTGTTTGTAGTCCACCAAGAACACAATAAATGACTTAGCATCCAAGACTCTGTAACCTCGAAGCAGCCTATATGTATATTTCTCAAAAATATATTCTTTTTATATTTGCCAGGTTTTCTTCTGTATATATCTGTTCCTTCTTTTTTGAAATAACAATGCTGATATGAATGATATATGATCATCCTGCAATGACACCTAGCTAATTTTTCTGGCACTGATTTCTATTGTTTATTACATCATGGCCATAGACCAATATTAATATTGTATTTGTTCAACATAGTTTAAACAAATGATAAAGTGTTTGTGACAAAGCTGGATCCAACTCGTGCCAATTGTCATTCCAGAGAACTTAATCATAATTTTACATGTCAAAGTTTTATGACTTCATTCAGAACAGGCAAAAAGAGGGGGTGGGGTAGTAGCAATGATTCATCAATGTCTACTCATCAGGATAAAAAAAAGTAATATTTTGAAATAATAACCAACATTTTTAAGAAATTACAAAACTAAGATAATTAAAAACATTTTTCATCTTTACTCAATGATGGTCAGGAGTTCATGTTCTGAAGTGACAGTATACCAAATATCTTCTGCCAATAAATTTGAAATGAAATTCAATCACTTTACTGATACAATGAAGTTGAACCAACAGAAAACAAAATATCTGCTATCCACTATCAAAATAAAGAAAAGAAATCCACTGCTATAAGCAGGAAAACCCAATCTGCAGTTGTGTAATATGTATGTACATGCACAAGTACATCAGAAACCATATCCCTCACATTTCAGTCATACTTCTTTTGTGTATCTTTTTTTATGACCAATCTCCATCTTATTCTCCTTGAAAAGTGACTTTCTTTTAGGAAAAAGTCGATGAAAAAAATCTATAAACATTGTGCAATTTTTTTAAGAATAAGAAAGCTTCTTAGTGGTAGCCTTTACTATGACATTTTTTCAGATCCTGCATTGATAGGGTCAATCAGTCAGATCCCTAGAAACGGTGCCTTGTAATAATCTACAGATGTATGAGACAGAAAAAAAAGCAGTATGAGGGTAAAAAAAGCTTTAACGCTGCTAAGAACAATACTGACTGCTTCACTGTGTAAGATAAACTAAGATTCCCTACACAGAAACAGTCATGTTATCCCAGGTTTTATAGGTGGAATCAAAATTAAAGCTTTTTAGGTTGTATTTACACAAAAAAAAGTCCTACGCCATTCTTATATCAATCATACTTGATGAGTAAAGAGGACAATTATCCTGAAACATGTCCTTCAGAGAGTGATATTAATAGTTTTCTGACATCAAAATTTAAAATCTGTTTGCTTTTCATGGTAGCAATAGGGGCAATATTCAATTCCAATTTTCCACTTTGGAAGGAATAAACAGAGCATCATGTGAAAGAGAACCCAAAGAAAAGAGATGAAAGCTAGTCTGGAGTAAAAATATCCCTGTGAACTAAAAATCTGTGGATTTGAAAAGGTGCCAAAGTATAATGGATATAAATAATACATCATCTGGCAACTAGTACTCTATAAAGAACCTGACATTCCCTCCAGCAGACAACTTATTCCAACTATGAAAGATAAATGCATTAACCTGGAATGAGGTAAAAATGACATACATAACATTAATATCTGACTATGAAAATCTTCAACTACGAAGAAAACCCCCACAAAGAGATGAACAGAAAGATTCTGGCCAACTGTTTGTTACTTTTGTAATCTTTCATGTTGTACCTTATAGATCTGCCTTCTGAACAAAGCCCAGGCAGTTAAAGAACAATTCATCCCAGGTGCATAGAAATGCCACACTGTTCATTATACCATCCTTCAAGTCTTGCAGTTGATAATAAATAGGAAGGATAGCATCAGAGAACGACCTTTGCACAATGATCAATGCAATTATCTCTACGAACTAGATCTGAACCATAAAAAAGGCATCATGTTTTGTTTTTCCCTGTAGCAGACAAAATTCTGAACGAAAAAAGGGTACAAATTTGGAACTCCAACCTGGCTAGCTATTTTCATCTTTCTCTCATAACAAGGTTTAAAACACTATATGTGTGAACTAAATAGTAACTTGTGAAGTAAAACAGTATGCAACAACATCACTCTTTCACATCCCAACATCTAGACAAAAATGCAATCACAGTAGCTTAGATCACTACTGCCACCTGGGAGTAGGCAAGATGAAATACTTTCAGATTTCACTTTACACTTTAAAGAGAACACTCGACTTCAACCCATTTAGAAGCCAAGAAGTTCCTCCTATCAAAACGACTTTGCATTCTGATATCATGTATCCCAAAATCAATAACTAAGATGCATCAGACAAGTTTTCAGGTCTAGAATTCCTTTAATTGCTTTCATATCTCAAGCATAACTAGATTTTCCAGCTGTAGGTATTTGTTGTTATTCAAAACAATCCCTGAAGGAAGGACAAAAAAAAAGCACACATACATAGATAGGTTTGTGATATCTCAACACAGTAAAAATGTGAAGGTAATAAATAATGCAATATCTTACCCAGAATTTAAGCCATCTTTTCTTTTCTTGAGTTTGATTCAAAGCTTCTACCATGACAGATGTTTGAACACTATACGTGCAATTTTCCCAATCTGTTTCCGAGTCACTCATTCTAATCCACTTTTATAATATATATATAGATATATCTTTCACAGCTTCAGCTTTTGACAACACCCAGCAGACATTACTCTATCAAATTCCAAGATTGTTTATTTTGAATAATCAGACAATCAAAAAAAACATCTCAGAGATGTATAGAAATGATATACCACACTCCTGGTGTGAAAGCTCTGTAATACTGCGCTATTATCTTTAAATGATAGGCTACCTTCCATACGATATTACATGTGTATGACCAAACATTCTACACAATTCAACCAAAAAAACAAAATCATCATCAACAGGTGCCAAATATCTACTTCAGATTCAAACTACAAGACCAGACAACCATGCATGGAACAACCTAAGAAATCTTTCCCCTTTAAGCACGGTTCCTATTAACATCAAGCATTTTGTATCAATTTTTCTCTAAAATCCTTAGACTTAAGCCTAGGCAGGTGGCAGATCTCTTCTCCACAAGAATTCATGGAAAAGGCAACTGCCAAGGTACATTAGGAATTCAAGAGATTTACCTGGCCTTTTTATAATTAGTGCCATAATCCTTTGACACTTCTTGGGATTTTTTTTGGTACAAAACTTTACCTGTACTTTCAAGAGCCTATACACCAAACCTTGAATCAAACATATGTTTAGTAGCTGGTACTCTGTTGGAGCCATTCCTTGAATAAATCTGGCAAAAAAACTAGTTGCTTTAGAGATTTTGAAAACACCATTCTGCCTCAAGGTATTGTATCATAGCAGCTAAGCTGCAAATAATTAAGACTCAAAAGATGATCTTACAAAAACAACTGTTACAAAATAGAAATTACTGATTTGAAACATAATGCAGAACTTTTTGCCCATCATTAATATATTAATTTGACTATTCTAAAAATTACAAAAAATTATCACTTGTCAAATCAGATCAATTATAAAAAAACCAATGAAAAAAACATGGATTTTTAATCTGACACACTGTCTAAATTAAAAGGAGGGCAGTTCCTCAAGTGGGACAAAATGATAACAACAGTTCCTGGATACAACTCCTAAAAATGTTCTTCCTGCATAATATTACTGCAGAGAGTGATGGATGGATAGCGAGGGGGTTGGTAGTTGAAATAACATACCTGTCTATACTTAGTGCTTAAACTTTTTACGTTTTTTTTTTTTATTGCCATTAACTAAACTTGATATTATGCTTGTGGATAACAAGAAGTAAAAAAAAACCAGTTCTAAACAAGAACATTTGTAAAAGATTTTCTCAAAATCACAAGGCACAACAAAAACAATCCTGCAGGCTAATCTGAAATAACGATTCCAGCCCTTTTCCAATAATCCAATCCAACAACTTCTAGAGTTTCTCACACTTCTCATTTCAATGCTGCCTAATCACTTCAGTGAACTTTAGAAATATTTCTATTTATCTCCTATAACATCAAGTCCATTTGCAAATTCTTTCAAACATTTCCATTTCATTTGAGGTTTTATCAGATTTTAGTCTTTTGTAAACTGTAGTATATCAGATTCATAATAATTTCAAGATTTCATAAGATTGCAATCAAATGTAACTTTGAATTACTGAACGTCTAATGAATTTATGTATGCAATGTCTAAAGTTCAATAATTCTCACCATTTTCAAAGTAATGAATACATTGGCGATAGCATCTCTATGTGCCTGAAGTTTGGCTTATGGAATAAGTGTCGATTTTGGAAAGAAAAAATAAAGTATCTCTATACTCCTAAAACTGACCAATTATCAAGATCAGATCAAGCATATCTAAATCTCTTTTTTGAAAAAAATGTTGCAGTAAAAATGACAAAAAAAATTCTTACCAACTTTGCTTCAAACAGTTTCACAAGCTGCTTGACTGATTTCCTGGATCCATTCCTGATCCAGAAGAAAATTGACATTCTTGCCTTTTCTCTTCCCATAGTTACATAGTTAATTACTCAAATCAGCCATCCACGAAATATTGTAATCCCCTACTCTAACATGTTTAAATAGATAACTTTTTTCCAAATCATTTAGATTGTTTTATGCTTCACTTTTCCTCTAAAAAATATATATGCCAAGTGCAATAATCCACAAAACAAGTGTTTTTATTGTTCACATATTTCTGTAATCAGTTGTTGTGAAACTGACCATTCTTATCAAAATCCAAATGGTTAATTCGATTAGGGCCTAAATGTCAGCAGACACCATATGGCCCTAGTTATGTCAAAACTTTTTAGTTTCCTTTTTGTGCAATCAATCTTGCTGCAATAAATTGCCAGTTCTCCCTAAAGTACCAACCAACCATTGCACCCAGTTGCTTTCTGTTTATGTAATGGAAGTTAAGTAGTCATCTGTACATAAACTACTACCATATAGCAAGCTTGTTATAGATATCTTAGCAGCCATTAGATTGGGAAATCTTCTAGGAACAAGTGAATGCAGGGTTTCCACTTTGAGATAGGTATCTGGGGGTCTATGAAGTCAAGGAATGTGGACTGAAATTTTGAAAATTGTGTCCTGACATTTCTTCAAATTCATTAGATTTCAAAAAATCTTGAATTTTCTCACATAGGTATGATGCACCGACTTTTATAATTCAAAAGCAAGCAAGGTCCTTATGATTATCAACATGTGCTGACTGGAACTAGCGAGAAAATGGCTAAAATTGGGCTAGTCAATACTTTAAAGTGGGAATCTATCCATTTTCTTAATTATCTTTTTGAATTATCTTTAAACCCCACAGTACAGGATGGAATTCAGTACTTGAATCATTTAATTAAAGGCCGGCCATCGCCAGATCCTGCAATTTTCAAGACTTCACATAACAGAATTGTGCAAAATAATGTTTTTGAGTATTTTGAGAAAGATTTTATTCCACACAATTTTTTTTTAACCAAACCCCTATGCACCATGTTCCTGGCAATATGCATGTAGTAAAATAATACACCTGCCTGTCAGTAAAAATATCAAGTCAGAATGTAATTTCTGTATGTAGCCATTTACACACAAAACAATGTAACATACAAAGGTCAGCAATTACAATGTTTCAACTGGATTTTTACCCTGCTCTACATCAATGCCACTTCCAACAGACATTCTGTTTACATTTTATTGGTTAGAAGTTAAAGTGACTTTTGAGATGTTCAATCATAAACAAAGGTCAGCTTAAATACTTGAACCTATTCTTCATCCTGTCTGACTACTTTTACAAGAAAAGCTTACTACAAAAGTAGTAAAAAAAAATAGTCTGACAAGTACTTGAATTAGCTGGCACCATCTCCCATTAGGTGTGCTATCTGTTAGATAACAATACGAGTAAGGTGAATCCTTTCTGAAGCAATCTTTTCCCACAAAATACAAGTTGTGATATGAGAACCCCCAGGCTTTTCCTTTTTGATTAATTATACAGCCAAAGTTTCTGCATAAATAAAAAATCTGCTTTGTCTGTGTGTTTTTATATGGCGTACAATAGATACCAACCATTCACGAACAGCTCACAGGATATACATGTATCTATATTTATACATCTCAATGAAAACAATTTAGACATCAAATCAAAAGAATTCACAGCAAATGATATCAACAAAACTGTCCACTGAATTGATGTTTTACCAACACCTCAACTGTACAACACAAATGAGAAATATTGCAGTTTATGCTCTAGCAGGGCTTTCTCTTGACAAAAGGTTTTTAAAAATGCTACTATCAATGAAAAATTGATGACAGAATTTAAATGCAACACAGCTTTTTCCCATACTCTACCTTTTGTTATTTTTTATAACTTTTTTGTACAACCATGAGTCATAGTTGGAGTTTTGCTTACCTGAAAAGACAGAAAACATCAAAGAATATATTAGAATGTTCATCATGACATTACAGCGATCGATTTAGAATTTTTGGGCTACCGGACCGGATAGCATGTTTATTAAGAAAATGAATAATTGCAGCCGGACCGGATAATACTTTAACATTGGGCTAAAACAGTCCGGTCCGTCGTACGCTGCATTAAAATAGATATGCAATCACCAAACATGACAAATGTCATTATTACATAGTTCTCTTTTTCAATAATTGTACATTTTTGGATTTTATTCCAGCAAAATATTACCATGACATGCCATCATAAATTTGATTGAAAAGGAATGAGGAATAATGTTGTAGTTTGATTTGTAAATCAGTGTAAGTGATGTAAAACATTATCTTCAATAATCATAAGAGTATTGAAATTTTGTATTTGTTGACAATCTCTGAAATGTTCTTCGTCCACTGTTGACAGAATCCAAAGGTTTTCTTATTATACAACAACCTGTATATCTTAGGCTATGATATATGCATGATATGGCAATGATAAAATATATTCAAAATTGTTTCAACATGTTACCCATGCTGTCTTTTTCTAGTAGTTCAGGTTATATGACAAATGAAGAAAAAAATCAAAAAGATAAATGAGATTCTGGTTTAAAAATGTACATGTGTTAAACATACATGATTTTTGTTTATCTCCCTAGAGTTAAAAGCAGACTGATTTTATCTATACATTCTTTTGAAGGTATATATGTATATACATTATATAGAAAGGTTAACAGCTTAAAGTAAGGCTGAAATTGTCCACTTCAAATTGTGAAACTCAGTCAAGATCTATCAATCTCTTAATAGGATGCTTTTTCAAACAGCAATAGTCTAGAGGATGTAATATAAACAATGAAATAAGTAAAAGTTCTACTTCAAAGATGTCCCATTGTGGATATGCTTTCAACCACAAAATCTAAGCTGTTGTTGACCTTAAAATTTACAAATTCAGGTATTAATATCAAACTTTAAAGAAAATGATGAATAGTTTGTGATCTAGGAAGTTTGAAATATCTTTAATCCTTATAATGACAAGCCAACTATTCATAAGGTAAATACTGCCAACATTTAAAATATTTCTTCTTATGTAAAACCCTACACATCCTTGTAAAATATCATCCTAAAATTCCCTTTTTATTTACAGATCTATATGAACAGTATTTTCACATTTGATTTTAACAATGGACAATTTCATGGAAATCCTGGTCATAATACAACAATAAATATTGATACAAAGGTCACATCATGAAATCTCACCATCATGCTGGCATCAGCCAACCACACAAAACTCTCCTTTCAATCACTTTTCATTTTATCAATTTATGTCATTGGGTTTATTTTTAATATGCTAATATGTTGAAATGGTAATTTTTTTCCTTGTTCTTCTACATTATACAAGATTGTCTAAGGAGGCTGTGTCAAGGCACCTGCTTTAACCATGCAAGGGCAAAGGTCTCAATGGAAAGAAGAATCTGACACTTATTAGAAAAAATACAACCAGACTAGAAAAAGTCTTGGTTTCAATTATGAAAAATAATCCGAAATAGATTTTTGTTTTAAGGGCACTCACGAACAGATCCATAACCTCCATATGTATAGGCTATAAGACTGAGAGATTGATACACAATAAAACAAGGAAATACACTTTTCAACACTAGTGGATTAATTATATGTTTAAAAATTATACAATCTAATTGTCATTGAAAAGCATAGAATTGCCACACAACTTGATATGATTGTACACTTGAGATTTACCTCCCAGGGGTCTTGTAAAAATTAAATCATGTTTGCTTCACTAATCAGTGAAAATAAAAACAACTTTAAATACCAATGGACAATAGGGACAATAATCACAGAATTCTTCTTGTTCATCTTTCAGTATTTAAAAGATGATTTCATAGATAACTGAAGAACATACCAACAACCCAGGTGCAGAGATCTGATTAAAGAAAAAGGGTACATTTTTCCTAAGATTAAGTCAATTCACCCCTGGGGTGAACGATAAGTGTCAGACGTATCATTCATTCTTCATCTTATTTGGATCCACTTCAGAAAATGTAATGGTTCTTAAGAAATGTTTGTTGAAGTAAAATAGTACTGTCCGGGATATTGATATAGGGAGAAAATTCATTTTAACTGTTACATGATTATAATTAAAAGTGACACATATGTAAATCTGATATTCTATCAACCTACACAGCGTATTCAAATGAATCATGATCAGAATAACACTGATGTTTGCCCATATGTGACTTGAATTTGTTACTTAATTGTGCATTAAAACAGTACTGCTATAACAATACAGTCTCTATGTCACAGCTGCAGACTCAAGTCACATTTAACTTTTTGGTGTAAAAGCCAATCTTCAAAGATCTCTAAAGAGCCAACATGTATCACCCTGCAGGTGAAGAAGAGACCTGTGACAAGGAAACAAGGCCTTGTTAACATGTGTGCCAGCTATCTATTGGACAGGTGGACAACAAAAGTTCTTCAAGTAAATGCTTCTCCATAAAGTTAATTCATGCCGTATGGCATAATACAATATGAAGATTTTATCAAAATCCAAAAGAAATACCTTATCAATTGAATGATTTTGCATAGCATGTATTCCAAATGATATACTTATGGTTTTAATTTGACACTTGACATGCCATTCAAATCGTCTCTTTCTTCAATTAATTAGTTAATCCGTCATTGCAAATACTGTAACCTCCACTATTCACAATGCAACTCAAAACATCTTCATTTTAAAGATAAATCTATACATTTCTTAGTATGTATCCAGGCCTTGAAATCTAGAAAAAAGCCTTGGTGCAACAAGTTGCACCAAGGATTTTGGTTCCTTGGTTGGACCAAGGATTTTATTTTACACAATAAAGTGACAAAATAAGGTGTTTATTCTGAATCAATACAGCTAACAGTTCCTAT
>JAVSBT010089549.1:0-15955 GCA_033118115.1 Pharyngocirrus eroticus
TATCTATTTCTTCTATATTTTTGTGTACCACTTTATTTTTATAAATGTGATATGGCAAATAAAACATGATATACACATGTTTCAATAAAAGCAAATTTCGCATAATGATCTTTCACACCATCTTCAAATCTCTAAGGTCCTCATCTTTGATATATCATATCATATTACTTTTCTATCATACACTTAGTTATTTCTGGTAAGGCTTTTCTATACAATGCCTTAGAACATAATACTGTAAAACTCTTGGATATACTGAAAGCGCCTATTAATTCGCATATTTTTGTTGATAATCTAAAGCATCTTACACCAAACAACATAAATTTTCACTTAAAAGTTATAGGCAACAGGCTCCTTTATTATATCTGGAAAATGCCAGTTTAAAAATCCATGTTTTAAATCAATGTTCTTTTCACCGTCCAAACATTAACCAAAGTACAGCATAGATAACAAGTTTATCAGGGGAACAAATAGAACTTGCACTTCTGCCATATATATTCTCCTCTGTAGCTGTAAAATAAAACATATATACATGTAGTTACAAATCAATTTAATACATGTAATGTATATACATGAATAAATATATTCTCTATGTTTATTTCTTAAAAATCAGAAAGAAGAATATTAAGTATGATTTTCACCTTTCTCGCAATAGAATCCGTAAAACTTCTTTGTACACACGCATGAAAAATATCCAAATTTATCCACACAAATGCCTCCATTCAAGCAGGGATTGCTTGTGCATTCGTCTATTTCTGCAAAATAAAATCAAAAATATTAATAATACTTTTCATTCTATATATCATGATAACTTTCATGTCAGTGATCCACAAACTGGTTTAAATGTAAGGAACAGTGTATACCCTAGCATGTTACAATTTCCATCTTACCTGTCTGACATTTGTCCCCAGTCCATCCCCTTGCAGTACTACAATCACAAGATGTGGTCAATGTTTCTTCGTGGAAAACACACATTCCTCCGTGCAGACATAGTGGTTCTGTGGCAGATTCACACAAGTCTACAGCTGAGTGATAATATGGTTGCAATTATTTGGGGGGAAAAAATAGCTGATATGCAATTACTGTAATACTTCAAATAGTTTTTCTAAAAATTACATTAATTTCTTAGTTTAAGGTATTTTATTGATCATAACAATGATTTTAATTTTCCCATTGTCTTTGACGTATGACCCAGTACTTATGTTCCTTTGGAGGAAAGAGAATACCTTGTATATAAATACTATGGAAGTATTGTTTGAAATGTCATTTTCAATAACCACTCAATGATGCCTTTGAAACTGTAAAGTATATTCAGATAGTCCATTGATAAAAGGTATTTGTTTATTGCCCCCCCCCCCCTTTATACCAAAGATTATTGCATAACCAATCCTACCTTGACAAGTGAATGGGAAATCACCACCTTGAATGTACCCTTCATGACAATTGCATTCAAATGATCCTTCAGTGTTAACACAGTCTCCATGATCTCCACAGGTTCTTGAATCTTGACTACATTCATTGATGTCTTGATCACAGGATCCACCCATCCACCCATCTTTACACTCTGCACATCCATTGGCTGGATCACAAACAGTGTTGAAATCTTTGCAACTACAAGACTTTAGACATCCTTGACCCCAACCGCCATTGGTACACTCTGTAAAAATACAATGTGTGTGAAATTGGGAAGATGTAGGTAGTTTAAGGAAACTGAATAAATGCATTCTAGGACTGGAAACTCTTACTGTTCCACCTGATCTAACAACCGCTCAAGACATTGTAATGCGGGGCAGTTTTTTGTTTTACAAAATACAGAACCCCTCCATATAATTCTTGTCCAAAAGCTGCCTTTTTATAGAATATTTCACAAATACAGACATTTATCACATACCTTTGCAAATCTCTGGATCAACAGATAGCTCAAAACCTGGATCACAATTGCATTTGTAGGATCCCTGTGTATTTTCACATTTCCCATTAACACATGCAATCAATTCCTTAGAACATTCATCTATGTCTGCAAAGAAAAAACGTGATCTAACAGAATAAAGGAATACAAAAATGTATGAAATGAAAAATACCCTTGATATTACCATACCAAAATATCTATAATTCCAATTACATTTATGCACAAAGCAATTACATGTGTATTACCTGTGCAGGTCCTTTGGTCTTCATTGAGAACAAATCCTCTATGACAGACACACTGAACAGCTCCATTTGAAGAAATGCAATCATGTTGACAATTCAGGTTTGTACACTCAGATGGAGGAGTGCCCACTTTAGAAATTTAAGAAAAGGGGAAATTTGTTAATCAGAACTGTTTGTAAAATGTTGATATGTGACAGTGTGTTTAAGGTTACATATACCCTAATCAGTATACACAACTGATCGAGGTTTGGAGTGAAATTTGGACAGATATATTTATCCTGAATGCTGTAAATTGTTCGGCATCTTGATATATCATCTCAATACATCCTTTTTGTGACTCTTTAACTAACAATCAGAATGTAAATGTTAAAAAGTCAGGATTAAGCTGCTTTTTGAAAAATAATGATATTGTATCACAACAAAGAAACCACTGATAAAAAAACTTACTTGCTGTACATGTCCCATCACTTTCTTTGCTGTAGCCATCATAGCAAGAACATGAGTATGACCCCTCAGTGTTAACACAGGTATGATCACAGTTATCCAAATACAGTTCACATTCATTGATGTCTTGATAAAGGGAGGAAAGGGGGTATCATTTTAAAACCTGTCTGGTGTTTTATTCATTTTTTTATTTCAAGCATATTTAGACAGGGTGGCCTAATCAGTCAGTGACTGGCTTTGGTTTTTTATAAAGAGATTGCTAAATTATATACAACAAAAGAAGGTAATATAATGTGATGATAATTACCTAAGCAGTCCTTTTGATCAGGGAGAAGCTTGAATCCTTCCTTACACTCACATTTATAGGACATGAATGTGTTAACACATATTTGAGCACATTCCTTGGTGCTTTTATCAGCACATTCATCAATATCTACAGAGATAAAAAGAAAAATAATGTGAGTTTATTCAACTTTGTGAAACAAATAGTTTTATAAAATCACAGAAAACTATCTCTGAAACTGTATTTACCATAACATTTATTTCTCCCCTTTTCTGTGCCTTGGGGGCATGCTGAACATTCATAGGCTAGTCCTGTTTCAAGTTGGTCTTTTGGAGTTTTATCTGTACAGGTCTGTCCTTGATAACATGGTTGATAGACTGCACACCAGTCGAGATCTTCATCACAGTTGATGCCTTGAAAAACAAAAAATGTAGAGCCTAAATCACTGCGGTTACAAGCAGAACACTTAGTAGCTGAGCTAGCACTCAAATTCAGTGATTACATAATCGTATCAAAAAAAAATAACTCATTGTAGATGACAATTATAAGTAATTTCAAAAGTCTATTTTTCACCATCTCATTTAAATATTCTCCATTGTTAATTATGAAGAATTTTTGAGTGTAAGAGTAAGAGGTGTGTTATTCCCCACGGTAATTCAAATACTAATTGCACTTAAACTTGCTAATACGGAAAACCTTCACACGATAGTGTTTGTGTTTTGTTTGTGGTTTTATTATTTGAGGGGATTTTATCTCCTCATTCCAATTAATGTTGCTCTCTTTGATATGCTGGAGCATAATATGTCCAATAATTTTCAACAAAAAATAATGCCATAACAATATTACGTCAAAAGGACCGGAGTACATGATTAGCAAGTTTGTCCTAATGACATATCACTAATACTAGTACCAGCTGACAATTTGACATTAAGAAGCAAATAGAAAACACACTCTGAATAGAATCATTTTTGAATTTATCTGCAAATGTTTGTTGTTAACTACACCATCTTCAGGCAAAAATAGGTATATCACTGCTTTAAAAATGTTCCCCCTTTGCACTAGCTTGGGACAAAAATGTTAAGAACAAATGAAAGTACTAGTCTTACCGGTCCAAGCTGAATCACAAATACACTCAACTACTTGATATGAATCACTTCTTTTGTAACCACTGATAGGTACAAAATAATCACAAACACCATTTCCAGAACAGTCACATATCTTGATGGTCATAGTCTTAACATCAAAAGATCCCATTGGGTCTCTAGCATAAAACCTAAGAGTAAAATTAGCATTTACTTTATGTTAAGAACAAAAGTCACTGTTTTTGTATGTAATTGTTTCAATTATTTTAATAGAAGACTCTTTAGTAGCCTAGAGTGCTTATCACAATACCTCAAGCCATCAATTTGTCTTAGATCTTTAGGCGTCCATTCCATTACACCAGTGATGTTGTCCCAATTTGAGCCTTCTGGGAGATTTTCTGCATAGAGTTCAAGGTCATCTCCATCAATATCTGATGCTTTGACTGATATGTTAGAAGATTTACCAAGTTCAACTTCCCACACATGTATATCAGTCTGTTCAAGTTTTCCTTTGTTCCACATAAAGACATAAAGTGAAGGCATGTTGTTTGCTAAAATGGAAGGAAAAAATATAACTCCAACACATCTGCACAAATCCATGTACAATCATACTTGGAAAAGGATCAATGATTGTCAAATTCAAGCTTGTTTGTCTTCATATTTTACTATCCGACAAAAAGGAAGGAACCAATATTGTCTAGGCTCATATCTTTGGTCCTATAGTACTGTTATATACTAATACTATGTTTTGAATGATGACTAAAATACTTTTTAGTAATTAGTAATTTGCAGAGTTATAGTTTTACAAAATAGAAAATTATTAAAAGCCATTATTTATTATGTTTCTGGTTATCAAGAGTAGGTTATAAAACACAATATGCTATTTACCCAACATCTCTTGTTCTTTTATTGCTTCTTTTTCTATTTTCAAACTTCCTTTTGCAATATTTTGCTTTCTTGTCAAAATGTAGTCATATCGACATGATTTGCTATCTTTGCACATTGTTTTTACCTAGATTTAAAAAGACACAGGTGGGCACAGGATTTTGTTGAAGAGGAATCATTATTGTATCCAAAGTTTTAAGAACCTTGTGGGGGATCGGATAGAGAGATTTTACTACCAATTGATTTTACACCTAGTAACCACTCCCATGAATCCACCCATGTATAGGCTTTCATATAATATTATGTTGGATGGATGCAGTTAAATGATATTTGAGTTTGCATTACAATTACATTACTAAGAATCTATTTCATAAAATCAATGATTTAAATGTATATCCCCTGACCAATAATATTTACAAAGAGCAAAACAAATATATGTTAATTTATGCCACTATATTCTTAGATTGATTACCAATTGTTGTTCTGTTGTAGAAAAATTACTCAAGACACCATCCAAGTCTTCACTGAACAAGGGTATAAAGTTTTTATCATTGTGATCTGCATAACCTTTTCCATCACTGTAAACAAACATTGACTCCTCTGGAGTTATCCTCCCTAGAATTTATCATAAAACAGAAAAAAAAATGTTAATAAGAATCTTGATATCTCATGGAAAAATGAAGGTGTTGACAACCTGGTTGAGTTTACCTATTCAAGAAAAATAACTCTAATTCTGTAAACAGTGATTTTTTTGTGTAGTACACCTCTCATAACTTACATTTCTCTCCAAAGTCATGAAATATCTCTTCGTTGGTACTATTTAGTGGCAAAATATCTCCTTCAGGTGTGGTCAAATCATCACTTTTTTCTCCATTTAAGACACCCATCAAACCTAGGGTATCATTTTGAAATATGCCCAACACTTCAACTTTTATATTCAGCAGTTCATCGCCCAAAGCTACAGTTATCAAAACGCCTGTGTGAATATGAAGGAAAAATATTTTAAAAGGGTCTTTGTAGAGCATCTAGTTAATCAAAATTCATATTAGAGTTTGATTTCATATTTAGCTTCTCTTTCTCTACCATTGATATCATGTAATGATAATTGTCAATGATATCATTATTCCCGAGCAGCAATACGTTTAACCATTGTCATAATTTTTAAAACTGATTTCACCTCAATTTTAGTTCTTATAACATTTTAGATCACCATTACTTTATAACAATTATTGTTTTTACAGCCTTAATTTTACCAACAGTATGTATACCTTTAAACATGTGAGAACAAAATGATATCAGTTCCAATATCATTTGATGCTTAAATTATGACTACGATAAATCATACATGTCTCCTACAACAGCTTAGATAGCCTAAAAAATCCAAGAAAAAGGTAACTAGGGTCATTATGTACCTGAATAAGAATATACGTTGACAGTTCCACTTTGGTTGTACAACTCTATTGAATTCACAACAAAAGGTTTTGATTCGTCAAAAGATTCCCAATCGAACAACTGTCCATCAAGTAAGACAACAATTCCTAAAACAACAAGATAAAAGATATTTTAAAACCTATTCCATAAATTAAATTTCTTAGGGGTCAGTTTAGCTCATTGGGAGGTACTTTTAAGCTCCCTTTACACTAGTCAACGAAAAAGAGTCTTTTTTGCTGAAAATCATGAAAGACCTTTTGGTGGGCTGCAGTGTATGATATTGAAGTGTGTCTAGTTGAAGAGTGTTGACAAATCAACTGTCAACATCAAATTGTTATAGTAAAATAAAAGGGTTTGCAGTGTGGAGTCATATAAATGACTCTTTGACTTCTAGTAACTTCAAGTGTGTGTCTTGTAAAGAGAAGTCCTTTTTTATTGTAATATTCTGTAATATACTTTTGCATTTTGTAATTATTTTGGAATAAAAAGCCGTTGATGAAAAATAAAAAGATTTGAAAAATCAAGCTTTTAGAAAAAAGAGACTTCAATTTTATTGCAAAAACACAGTAAGGAAGAAAAACGAAAGAGAATTTAACACATAATTATGCACTTACCTGATTGCTGTGCATTTAGCAGAATATTTACTACAGGGGATGGCATTGTCTTGTCAAGATCTTTCAATGCAAATCCTGAGAAATCTGTAGCTTGTATAAGTTCATTTCTTATGTCAGTTGACTGCTCAGTTCTCCCTTGCAAACTGAAGAGGGAGCTTTTTATCAGCCAATACTCTCCTACACCGTTGAACTCATAAATGAATCCATCCACAGTTGCAATATGAGGATCACAAAAGGCCCTGACTGAAAATATCAACATTGTCTTATAAAATTACAACTCAAAGACACGTATCTTATTTGCAGGTGAGTGAGCTTAGGATGCATCAGAAAACAATGAAGAGAGGTAAAAAGTTGCCATTTTATAGGGAACTGTAATGCTTATATCTTAAGATTTATAATGAAACAATGGCGGACCATTAGAGGTCAATTTATACTTCCAGAAACTTTCCATGAAACTTAGATATAACGGCAAACCTATATGCTTTCTTTGAATTTGTGATGCAAAAAGAAACTCAAGCAATATGCTGCAGTCAAATTGCATGCTCCTTTGAAGAAAACAGCTGCACTTACTTGGTATAGGTCTAAATATAAAACCTCTACAGTTATTTCCAAGTCTAAGTCTGTAGAATTTGTCACAATGATCAGTTTCTTTACAACACCACTGTTTGGGCTCATAGTCTTCAGAGGTGTACAATGCCCTGTTAGATGGGTTCCACTTAAGAACTGAACCTGCCTCAAAATTCTCTTGTGTGATAAGTGCACCCTGATTACTATAGCAACACTCCTGAAACAGAATAGAAATGTAATTATTTAAGGTGATTTTTGCTTGACATTCTAAATTTGAAAATATATCCATCATTCTCTTTTCTGTCAGGTTGCCATGTTGAATCAAAACTTATAAATAGTGTCCACATAATTTTTGATGCCTATAAAGTCCCAAATATGTATTTTTCATTGTTACAATATAACACACCTTTTAGAATGAATTACAAAAGTGTGTCTGGAGACAAATTCAAACCAAAAGTGTTGGTCATGTAAATCAACAGTGGTTTGAAAAAAAAGTTTAAATCGATTCAAAATGGTGTGTCTAACCACAGCCCAATAGAAGAAACTAAAGACATTTTTGCACTATCGATTTGAATTCAAGCTTCATCCAATTTGTAGTCTGTGAACTCTATACTTGATAATTATTCCAGTCACCCATTTTTTTATTTCAAGGTAGCTTTAACGTTCTAATGTTAACAGTCCTATGAACACAACAACAACAAACTACAGCACTAAACAGGCCTTATTACAAATTTGAAGTGATTTGAGATTTTATAAAAAATACAAGGTTGTTGCCATCTTTCTCTAAATAATATAATCTTGGAATATAGTTATCAAAATACACAATAAACTTAAAAATAAAAAAAAGTATGGAATAACTTACCCTATTAGATGTTCGGCCAGTGTTTCTTTGAACAAAACAGTTTGATGGTCTGCTCATTCCTCCACTCAAAAATCTGCTTATTCTGTCAAATCTAATAACTCCACCCATTTGATTGGTTCTACAGGGACATGGCATCAATCTTGCATTTAGTGTTCTAGCTTCATTCAAATTCTGGTTCTCTAGCCAGTTTCTGCATTTATATTCTGAACTAATTTTTGGATGGCATTTTTCTGCAGATGAATGCACCTGCTCATCCCACTGGGTGATTGTTTTTGGGTCTTTGTTGTAAATTAAGAAGTTGAAATGTAGGAAGAATGTTTGTTAGAAAAAGGAGATACTATTAGATTGATAATAATAATAATAGCCTTATTTTAAGAGGGTGGACCTCTCAGCTTACATTTGCAGATTTCAAAGGGCCCTCATACATACATCCATCCTTCCCATATACATACATACATTAAATATATCATAAATATTATTATGGTGTATTAAACAAAATTGTCACCAACAATGTCCTATTAAATGCAAAATTAGTATCTGTAAAAATCGTATCACTCATATGGTTTGGTTATTTATACACAAGTAGTTTTGATGTGTTTCCTTCAGACAGTTTAGGAATAACATCTGATTTCAATCTAACAATGAAAAGATATGGGGTTCAGGTCTGTAAAGATTTGTCTATTCTTCCACTTATGTTACACTCACTACACATTTAGATTCTATGTAAGTACAGAAACTGTTATATATTTGTTTGTTTGTTGGCTTCCTTAGACTCCAACTCAATGTGTCTATAAACTAAATTTCACTTCAGTTACATAGAAGGGTGGCTGGTTGTCTTAGAGCTGTTATACATGTCCCAAATTATCGATTTTAATAATAAAAACAACAATGTGATAAAAGTACATATTTAATGACTTACTGACATACATACCTCTAATTTGATATAATATAAATGACACTCATAAAAGCCAATATTCAAAAAAATATTATCTACAGTTGCCTAAAATCCACAATATTTTAATTTAATAGGTAATTTAGATTATTTTCAAAAGATTGCTGGTGGTTTTGAGATTATTTGATTATTCTAAAAGGAAAATGGATGCAGGATGGTAACAAAAAATATAATTATTATACCTGTAGAACTTAAAGTGTTACTGCTTCTATGGCTGAACACATTTATTCCATTTATTTCTGGACCTTGGTATCCTATGACATGTAACTGGTCATTCCAATTCCAGGTGAGCCCACCGTAAATCATCAAAATTGATGTCTGCATGAAATTTTGCAGCAATACAAGCTGGAACGTATTTCTCTGGAGGAGAGTAGAGACAAATTTAATTCACTGGGTTCTAAATGAATTATATTATCAAATTAAAAGTGAAAGTGTACTACATCTTTATCTTCAACATAATATGTTTTTTATTATCAAATTAAAAGTGAAAGTGTACTACATCTTTATCTTCAACATAATATGTTGAAGATAAAGATGTAGTACACTTTCACTTTTAATTTGATAATATTATGTCATTTGAACAATTATTGAGGAAACAGTTTTTTTGCACATTCAGTTTTGCTAACAATTATTATCATGAAATCTATAGACAAAAGTATTGATGTATATAGCGTTACGAGCACCTTGAAAAGTGGTCTGGTATAATTGTTTTGCATTTTAAACACCTTCGGAATACTTGACCCAACATCTCAGTGATCTATGTATTTGTTTCACCGAAACTAATTTGATAGAATGAACACTAATCTGAATATATGTTTTCGTTTTTTATTGCCATTTTTCATAGATAACATCTACATTGAAAATTTGATAGGTTTATGTTATGTTTGTATAACAAAATAAAGCAAGGTTTCATGAGTAATAATCTGATAATCACATTGTAAGATAAAAGACAACATACCTCTAAAGAATGTGGCACAAAAGGTGTTGGTTTAACTTTGTGCCAAGTTATAATGATCATCTGATCTGCTTGGAAAAAAGGATTGTTCAATTTTCTTTCAGCCTCTTGTAACCTGGTGTCTTGGATAATAAAATATTGTAGCATTAGACAAGTCTGGTCCATTTGGTCTTTGGGCAAATATCAAAAAGACATTAGTAGTTGAAAAACAAAAATGTCCAGCACATATATGTACACAAGGTTTATAAAGTTACAAAAATTGAAGTTGAAAAAGAAACATGTCCTGATACTTCCAATTCTTCTTTTTCAAATATTATGTTATATTTGATCATATATCTGTTCTTTTGGTAACAGCCATGCATGAATAAGTTGACAGTGCTTTCAATAGGATGTTAAATCGTATCACAATTACATTTTTGAAATAAAAAAAAGTGCAATTAGAAAGAATTATAAAGGCCACACTATTTAAAGAAGAAAACTACTTCCCTAAAACCACCAAACAGTTAGTGTGAGATCTCCATTACCCATTTTAAAGTTAAAACAATAAAAATCAAATCATTGTAGACCATGTAATTTTAAATTCAAATACCTGGCCTAACGGCACTATTAAAGTATATAAGGCTGTCTCCACTAGGTGATGAGTTCAGGATTATATCTGTCATTAGTGGAGCAATTATTGGATCTCTATCCATTAGAGCGATAGGGATATTGAAAATCCTATTGGCTGGAAACTCTTTCTTGAATGTGACGAAACCATTGGTGTGTATCTAAGGAGATACCAGATTAAGAAATATCATATTTGATATTCAATCAAATTTTATAAAACAAAATTTACTTTTAACACATCGTTTCTCAATTGCTAACAATGATGTACATAAAAGAACGTTTATCATGACAAACAAAACACCAACCCTAGTCTAAATAAATGCATGCCAGATGCTTGGAGCATGCCTGAAAATGCCTGATGCAAGGATTAAGACAACTATAGGCATTTTCTTAGAAAAATTCAATTAACTCCAGCATTCAGCAGGCATTTTCCAGGCATCAATTTCTTAGACTAGGGAATATATTAAAACTAAAAATTAAACGTTTTAAAAAAACAACTGATTTTTCAAAAATTGTTATTACATAATTATTGAAATATTTGTGTATTATTTTTCTGATGACAAAAACTGAAATGCATTGAATGAAATCATATTATCTTAACGCTATGTGAATTTTAGATGCAATCTTTAGATATAAACTTACAAATAATGATCTGTATTCTTCGCAGAGGAAATGAATTGGTTCTAGTTCATTAGGTATTTGGAATCTGTAAGCACCATCATCGCTCGAATTGGCAAGATATAAAACTCTGTCATTGACGATAGGGCCATAGCGAAGCAACTGCCTCCTGTTGTCTAATGAAAAAAATATATATAAATGCATGATGCTTCATTTGCCTCAGCCCTAATTAATTTGTAATCTGTAACAATACAGGCATGTTGCCTTTTGTATCGATTTTTGGATGATACCCTTTCGGCCTGCCATGAGAAAATTCCTGTTGTGAAAAAGCCTTTTTACTGATTCTATAACTACAAAGTGGTCCCTTCTTATCTTTTAAGTCATTATCTGTAGGATTGGTTTGTCCAAAACAGCCCAAAACACTCCATCTGTTTTCTAGTGTTAACCATCTGTGAAGAATAATGGTAATTTCTAAGCCCAATATTCCCCTTAAATACACTCTTTCCTCACCCAAGTCGTTTGTCTCTTGCTTTGACCTTCATAACCTTAGACTCTCTTAATTTGATAATGAAAATGAAAATCTCAAAAAAGATGATTTGTTTTAGAAATTTCTTTCTTCACTATTTATAGAATATTTTTTAAGTGAACTTTTTTAGGGTGATGCATTCTGAACATTTTATCAATAGTGATGGATCAATTTTATGGGGGAAATACACTGTAAGAGCAGTTCTTACCTTGATGACAATTTTTTCCTCCAAATTCTGATTTACAGTCACATTGATAATCATCTCCAGCATTACGACAAACACCCTCATTTTCACAAGGATTGGCATCACAAGGTGATACTATAGAAAATACAAATGTTGAAAAGCGATTTAGAATTAGACTGCTGAAGAATGTATACGCCATCATAATTTGGCATAAATTTATTATGGCGTATACATTCTTCAGCAATATTTCGTCAAAGCAGTATCATCAGGCAAAAATGCCTGATGATGCCGCTTTGGCCACATATTGCTAAATAAATGCAAAAAAGAAACTCCTCTGACTTGTTTCTGTTATATGAAATTTGAAGCTGTCTGCTTTTTTCAAATATTTTTGGAAACATGCTGTGTATGTTTCTTGTTTTGGGGTGCTAACGTTGGAGGGCCATAGGAAGGTACAAAGATCTATGTATTTATATCATCTTTTTATCCATTTTTTCTTCCCATTTAATTTAGTTTCCAGATATACTCTTACCTATAAACAGTACAATAGACTCTTACCTATATTTGGCCCACATGTTTGACATATTACTCCGGTACACCCAGCTCTACATACACACATCCCATTGTCACATCTCCCATTAAGGCAGTGGATAAAAGAACAACTGTTCTGTTCACAATAGTCTCCAAACCAATTACTAGTGCAACTACAAACTCCATCCTTGCATGTAGCATGTACCTAAACAAATGATATTTGACACAATATTACTGAAGAACTTCTAGCTTTAGTGTGGACTGATAGCATGGCAGGTAACATAAATGATATCATACAGTACTGATATATGCATTTAGATAAGTTTTGAATGTACAAAAAGTGTCCATAATGCAATTACTATTGCATCAATTGTCTGGTTGCTGATTTCGTGAAAATATTGTGGCTGGCCTTTGTAGTCCCCTAGTGATTGAAGGGACTCTCTAGAATTTTGGTCACCACTCTTTTGACCATCTACTTGCATTTCTTTACCTATTTAACATGGCGAATCCCATTACATTATATTTTTTCAATGTTGCATCTAGACCGCCTATCATCAACATGTACAAAGAAAAGTTACGTAAGAAAAACAAAAAGGTTTTATAGGATGACAAAAATACGTTTAAACTACGATTCCAGAGCTTTACAGAGTGATTAAAAAACCATAAAATTCAACCATTTTAGGATGTTTTTTTAAATAATTTATCTATTTGCATATAAGGTACACATACTTTTCAAATTCTGAAGAGTATGTATATCATAATGTACATTATTTCATGTATATGAACGATATCTTACCACCATTTTTACAATTTATAAGATCACATAGCTCAAATTCACAATTCTCTCCAATGTGGGTCGGTAGGCATTTGCAGGAACCTTGAATACAATCTCCAGCTTGTGAACAGTCAGCATTTGAATTACAACTGGCACTGACGTCATTTACAGAGAGTGCAAGCAGTACCATAGACGTGTAAAATATGAGATTGACACCACTCATATTGGATTATTTCAATTTTGTCATCAAAACTGAAAGAAATTGATCATTTTGTTAAAACACAAATGAAACGAAAATATGATCAAAAATAAGCTAGAAAATTCACTCATGCACCTAAGTCTTAGAAACAGAGCAATAGCCCATCTTAAAACGTAAAAGAAAGGCCAAGTTAGGTGAGGTTTTATTAATGGCGTCGATGTGTAGTAAGCTGCTTTTAAAAATTAACAGTCTAGCTCACAAACTTCTTGTCAAAAGGTTTATTGTTTTGAAATCATCAATCTCAGTTATAAGTAAAAAAGTTGAACTCACTTTTTTTTAGTTCTTAACACTGTAATGTCTATATCAAAAAAGCAATCACCACATGAAAAAATCACAAATACCAGAGTCTTATGCTTCTAGATGATTGTATACCTTGTATTCTAGCGAAAATCTGGATGCTTATTAATGCATAGTTATCTTGTCCTCTCCTGCAAACAGCTATATTACATGTACATAATCGAGAATGGTGTTCAAGTGTGGTGAAATGGTTGGTTGAATTTTCTTTCTATCTTTGTTTTCATAAAAAAAAATACTTCAATGATATGATAAAGAAAGGCAATCTGCCTTTTTCATACATGAGATAGCTTCCTATTTAAACTTTTGCAGCATTCAAGAGACGTGGCTTATTCAAATTTAGTTCCTTGGATGGGTCAAATATGGCTTTTGAAAAGGACACTCGAATCTGGCTTATATCAAGAAAAAATGTATTTCAAATAAATTGTGTTCTTTAGAAAGCTATAAATCTCCTCATGAATTTAAGGGCAGCAAATCGAATGTTAATAAAACAGTGTGATTATATCTTGCATGATTAATCAAAACAGGCTTACAAGTATAATTTGTCAACATGTCTTACAACCTTTTTCGAATCTTGTCTGCCTAGTAGCTCTGTAAAGGCTTACAAAAATTCATTCAAGACTTTTGTGGGGGGTTTCACCCATGATATCTATGAGTTTGTATGTATCTTTTAGGTTTTTGCATAATAAGATGGCTTTCAAAAGAATACAGAGTCAACTGTAGCATGAAGCAGATAAAGATCAACTCTCTCCCCCCCCCCCTTATTTTAAATGTAGGACAAGAACAAACAATGTACATGTATTTGGCACATGTCTCTAAAGTGAAGGATGATACATTTGCTAACACTGATGGGGTATCAAATTTATACTTACAAAAGTTGTGTACGGTCTGTCTAGTACTTATAAGAATTATTTCAGACAAAGGCACACATACACTAATACTTTAATTCTTACTCTTCTATTACTTTACTATATTTTGCATCAATTAATATTTTTCTTCAAAGCTTCCAAGGATGTGTGTTTCAAACTTCACTATGCATCATTTTAAATTTAACAAAAGTAAAAAACGTCAACATAAAACAAATCTTGTATACAAACATTCAATCACCTCATTTAAAGTAAAAAAAAAGCTATAAATGAAAAACATCATCTCTTTAAGAGTATATTCATATAGCTTTACTTTTGCACTCTGTTACAATGTTACATATATTCACTCCTTATGATGCATTATCATTGAAGTTTTTAAACAAAATTGTACATAAAAAGAAGACAAATAATAGTTATTTGGAAGGAATTTGTTCCTTTTCAATCCTTATAAAGTTTGATTTAATGAAAATAATTGTAGGGGTAAATAATGTAAAGAAGTAATTTCTTCCTCTTCTCCATCTATCATTATGTTATCTTAATTCACCAAATATTTTTATCATCACTAGGTGGCTCTATAGAATAAAAGCAGCAATACATATTTCAATAAAAGCAAATTTCGCATAATGATCTTTCACACCATCTTCAAATCTGTAAGGCAATCATCTTTGATATATCATATCATATTACTTTTCTATCATTCACTAAGATATTTCTGGTAAGGCTTTTTGTGGGACAAATTCATATAACAGACTCTTTATGTGTGTTTAACACCTTAGGGTGTTAAAATTATAATTTGACTTTTACTTTGGATTTAGAGTGTTTAACTTTAGCAACAGTTTTAATTTTTGCTTTGATATTACTATGGATATTACTCTAAGTAACGAAGGAGTATAAGTTTTTAATTGCATTTTGCTAAGAAGGATTTATATGTATTTATTATCATATTAAGGGGTTTTCATAACTTTATATTTGTGTAATTATGGATACTTAATAAGGGTTAACACATTCTGTTTTATAATTTCACACTTTGAGGGGTATCTGGGCATATGGCAACTAAGACAATGGAGGTGCCAAAA
>JAVSBT010089771.1:0-15950 GCA_033118115.1 Pharyngocirrus eroticus
TAGGATCTTTATTTCTTGCTATGTAGCCCCTCCATGAGGCTTGGAGCTTTGTAGCAGCCAATGTTTTCATTTGAGCTGTAAGGAGATAATTACAAAAAATGACACACAAAATAGCTTTATAGGTACTAGGTTATTTTTTTTTGACAGTTGGCTCTATATTTCCTGCCCTTTTCAATATATTTTTTTAATAAATCAACACTTGTCTATACTTCATTGTACTAAAAGACATAAAGCTAAAGCCTTTTATTTGCCATCATAAATAATGTGTAGAAAGCAAAAATACACTTTCTATTGAAAATACATTAATCAATAAAAGGCATGGGGCTGTTTGTCTCCATTTTGCTTTAATGAATAGCCAGTAACCAGACAATGTTTTCATATTATATCAATGCTTAAAACAGTCTAGTATTTAGTACACAACTAATAGTACAAACAACAAGGGACTAACAAAATAATATAATTCATGAATCTTTTGACAGCTTTTATTCTATACAAATATCCAATGTCATTCTAGTGACACCAGTGTTTATTCATTAAAAGTATGATCTATTTGCAGAGTTGAATGTAAGTAATTTGATCTAGTTCTACCCATTTCTTTGGAATCCTAAGATCATTTAAAAAAGTCTGAACAAATTAACTGACATCATGAATGATGACTTACCTTCTGGTCCTGAATCAGAGTCTGACTTTTCAGTGCCTGTGTCACAGTCCATCATCATTTCTTGTTGAGCACCATTGTTGTGTGGATGTTGAATATCTTTACTATGGGTAACAGAGCTATCAGCTCTACTGCTGCGTGATGATTTTCTAGAAGGGCTCACATATTTCTCTGGCTTATACCGGGAGTTTTGAGGCAGCCCTGGTGATAATGATGGTGAAGTGCGATCTCTACTTTCCCTGTTTTTAGGTGAAGTCTTTTTGGCATTTCTCTCAGCAAGGATAGCTTTTAAAAGTTTTAGTTCTAAAGAGGCATTTGTGTCTTCCTTGACTGCATTCTCTTCATCACTGGTATTATGGAAGTCCCTACCTCTAGCTAAGGGAGAACCAGAGCGTTTACGAGTGTGAGGTTGAGGTTTGGAATCAGACGGTGTAGGTATCACAGCTCTTGCTGCTTTTGGTGATGGTACTAACTTTGCTGCAATTTTTTTGTTTTGATTGAGAGGTTTAATAGGTCTATTTTCATACTGTTCATATTTAGACTCAGATAATGAATTGTCCAGTCTTCTAGGAGATACTTCGAGAGCAGTGGCTGGTCTTTCCTCTTCAAATCTTTGAGCTAATTCCTGGACAGACGACGTTGGAACACCTGACCTTTCTGGTGCAGTGACAGGTCTCTCCCCTTGGTGTCCAAGACTGAAAGGCCTGAGTGGACTCATGGTCATCTCTGAGGGTAATGGCAAGTATCTTGTCTCTGATTCCAGTAGACTAGGGGTATGGCTGAGGTGGCTTGGTGCATCATCTGAGAATAATAATATCAATAATGTCTTTATATTTCAGAAGCGACTAAAAAATGATGTTTAAAATCAATTTTCAGCGACAAATTAAAATTTAAGTATCTAAATGAATAAAATACAAGAAACTATACTATTCATTGAAATGACAGCTACTTTTAAGTGCATTAAATTTCTTGTTTACAGGCAAGATGCAATATGATGAAACACTCTTTATCATTCATTGTGTCCCTTGTGAATGTTTATGTCAAAAGGCACACAAAAGAAAACTTTCCTTGCTGAAGGAAGTTAGCAAACAGACATTCAAAGAGCTGCTATGAGGATATAAATACCAGGCAGAACATGTGTCAGATTGTGCAAGTTACTTTAGCATTACTATATAACAATGTCAGGAAATAAGGAAATGTAAAATCTTGAACATTTTACATAATGAAATGGAGATTTCTATTGACTCAAGGAAAAGCACTAATGCATTGGGAAGAAATGCAAACACTTCATGCTCAACATACAGACACAAACTCCATTGTAAACACTTATAATGTGTTGCCACAAAGAAACAAATTACCTATGGAACTTAAAACCAAGGGAATGATATCCCAATTATGCAATTATGAACATAAGGAAACACATACCCCAATTTAATGAACACGTTGTTGTCATTTCTAATTGACTCTGATATAATGGTATCCCATTAGAGACAATAATGACATCCCTCAAATCTAATTTCTCTATAACTGGGTTAATCACATCTTTTCGAATCAATTTAAACCCCTTTTTTTTCAAACCATTCTGGATTAAAATGACTAATTAATTTGGTTGAATTCGCTTCCAGGCACACTTTTTATTTGAGAACAAAAGGGTTTATAATTATATCGATTCAAATCTATTCAAAAAGATGTGTCTAACCAGAGCCAATATTAAAGATCTCTATAATAAATGAAACTCTGTCCTGGTTATTTTTTCTTTCACAAATAGTACACAAATGGGGTTGAAGAAAATCAAATTGTTTTCTTTTTTCTAATATGTAGTATTCTAGAAGTAATGGTTGTACACAAGTAGTGTTAAAATCATGTTCTCCCTTAGCAAAGGATTTTTCTAAAACCATTTCCCATAAAAACAGAATAATATAAATACCAGGTACAATATCTGATTGAATTAACACAGATCATATAATTTGTAACAAAGAATAAGTGGTCAAAAAAGCCCTTTCAGTTTCTTACCTAGAGACTGACTTCTACAGTATTTGTTCCCCAAAGGTGTAGGGAGAAGTATCAATCCTACTGGTTTACGATACTTATACATGGCCCTGCTATTAACATCCAATTTACAAGTTACTTCCATATGGTGATTTTGGATTACCATGGCACAGAGGTAATCTTCAAATATTCACATTTTCTATCCAAATTGTAAATCTATTATCATTATATGAAAAACAACTGCATCATGTTTATGAAAAGTTAACTTTATCTGTACAAAAGTGTCCACATTTCAAACGTTGAAAGTCTTTTTTGCTCAAGGTCCGAAAAGTGCAGATATCAAACTAACAACACTAATCCCTATATAAGTATGATAATAAACATCACAAAAACTCCATGTTACTGTCATTAATCATTTATGACAGTTATGTCTGACAATAAAAACAGTATAACTGATCCAATCTGAGTTCACTAGGTTTTCACACTGTCACTTTCTAACAGTCCTGCAGAACTTTTACAGAAAACCCTAAACAAAGAGGTTTAATAGCAATATGTTATGAAATTAATGATCTTCTTTGCAGCATGCGACAGCAATAACTGCACATGATTGCTCTCAACACAGCACTGAGTCCCTGTAACTTTGCATGATTAGACTTGCCGTCCTCAGAGACGCTGTGGACAAAGCTCCTATTAGTGTGATTCAATGTTGAATGCAACCACTTCTTTCTTCTGGACAAGCCTTGCTGGAATTCCAGTCACAATCACCATAACAAAGACATCATTCCAATAAAAGATTCAACAATCAATCAACACCACCAACAAAGTACCCTATTAAAGAGTACAGCAACAATAAGTACCCTTAAGACTAAAAGCAGTAAGGGGAGCCCCTCATTTGTGTTGATTTTGCTGGTACCCTTTTGTTCATTTGAGAAACAATACAATTGCAAAGCAGATGTACAAACAAATCTTAAGCTACTTTGTGTCATCGATAGTTTGATACCCCCCTGTTACCTTCTCAGGGTGTACTTTTGTTTCAATCTTTTATGATACTGTGTAAAACTGTAATGTTTATCATAATTTCTTTGGATTACAAAATATTCAAAGCTAAAGAGAACTAGGACTTTTCTGCTAATCCATTTAAAACAATGTTCTTTGTTAATGTGGGAACTACAAAGTCAAATATGTAATTATGACAACTTTTAGCCATTTTGTTATTGGGCTATTTATTTTACATTGTATAACCAAGAAAAGTTGTTGATATTTATTACAGTGTTAATTTTTAAGATTGCAAATGTCATCTGTTAGGATGGATTAGGCCATTTGATTGATTTGTTCATTTTTAACACCAAACAGTGACTTTAAATAATGTATAGGTAATTCGGGAATGAACTTCATGAAAATATAAAATATTCATAGTTTTGACTTCCCTGTTGGCTAATTACACCTAGTGTAGGTATGTTTGAAACAAATCTCTATCTCCTATTCAATGTTGTGACAAAGTCTGGAAAACGGCACTTGGAACCTTGTGAGAACAAAATAAAATCTCACTTTGTTTCAATGACATGCAATGAAATAATTGTACTTTGTCCAATATTGTTGGAAACAGCCTTCACCATTCAAAAGGTTACGTTTCATAATTAAACTTAAACTCTGGCAATAATGTCTTAGAAGGTGCATTTTTTACAGAAAAATAAACATGTAACTATTCATAACAGGCCTATTCCAGTTACATAAAGTTTGAGAAAAACATGCAGTTTTCTCTCTGCAAGTTCCATTAAAGTTCATGGAAAAATGGGTCGAAAGGGTAAACTGTCAATGAATGGTTTTTAATTCTTTCCATTAGGTAATTTGACTGGTCAATACATTTTATTGATCACAAGTTTGGGTACAGCATGCATGCTTAACAATGAAACTAATATGAAAACAAACGTTCAATAAAAATGCACTTGGGGTTGATGTTTTCACTCTCAGTGTTAATCACAACTATCTTTTATTGGTCCGTTACACCATGTGTGTTATTATAATTATCTATATTTGTATTTTCTCCACTTGATTGCTTTTGTTTGTAGTATTTTTCCATGGTGTTACTGTACGCAGACAGACAAACATGTTTTTTCCCTTCAAGCGATTATCAATACTTACACGAGGACCATCAAGTTGTTTTCTGAACAACCCATAAAATAACAACTAGAAAGTAGAACAAAGTTTGAAATTGGTCGGAGATCAAGGATTCCGGGGGGGGGGAGGAGGAAAAAAACCCGGCATATCCATGAAAATATTAAAACAGAGAAATTCTTTCAAGGCGGTTACTGTCAGCTGCGACTGATCAAAACACTAGAATAAGCAAAACATGGAATCGAAGGTTACAAACCATATTTTTATGAAACTGTCAGGGGTTTTCCTAGAAATTTTACTTAGGGTTTATGGTGCCTAGGATTGAGAACATTTCTACTACATTGAACAAAATTGGAATTAAATTCAAAAACTAGATTTATCAGAATATTAAAATAAGTTGTACACAATTACTCAGAAAATTGTGAAAACCCATAACTGTTTTTGCAAGGGGGAAATGGGGGTCCAATTCCACCTATGTATGCACCAAGTAAATTCATAAACTATTGTTGTTGTCTTTGTTTCTATTTTTTCTTCCATAAACATAGCCAAACATATCACCCATGGTGCATATGGCATGTTATTGATCAAAAGAAACTGTGTACTGGAAATCCCAAATTTATTCCATTATTTTCATTTCCTTACCTACAAACTTGTCCAAACCCAACCCAGGAACCCATACAAAACTATCAAATGTCCTTTATTTTCAATAAAAAGACTCACCACTGCTTGTTTCATCTTGATAATCTTGAACAACAATATCATTTGTGTTGGATCCTTTGTGTCTGTCTGGGGCAGTGTTTGGTCTACTGTCTGCAGTGTTTGGCTTGCCTATAAATACAAAATTTTGAATTTCAAATTTAAATTTGATATTAAATTTTAGAAATATTTTTCTCAGCTTTTTGTCTTAACATTATTTCTTTTGCATATTTTAGCTTATCTGATGCAAATACATGCAGATAATTTTATCACATATATGTACATGTTGGCCTATTTCCAAATAAAATGCAGTGGAAAAGCTCCCCAATTCTCCTTCATGTACCCTAGCCTTGAAGCATTAGAGGCTTAGTACATTGATTTTTTAATTTTGTAAAGCGCTCTAGAACTATTTAGAATTTCAGCACTATATAAGTTTTATATATCATTATTATTATTATAATCTTCAATTACCTTGGCAAGTATCTAATTTTTAAGCAATATACTTAAATATCACTATTTCGATAAAACTTTATCTTCAAAATCAAGAAATCCATCTATATTTCCCCAGCAAATTCAATTTAAAAAATGAGAAATAAAGACTAGATTTTCATAACTTTTCTCAGAAAAAACCCACAAACAACTTCCAATCCTGTCCAATTCTAAAGCATTTGAAATGAAAACTTATTTCAAACTAAGTTTTGCTTGCTGATATAACACCAGGATACTTTAAAATCCTAAATTTTCACTGAATTTGTGAAAATTAATAATTGTTTATCACTTTTAAATTCAATTGTTGCTAGATTAGGCTTAAAGACATTAGAATATTTCATTGCATTAGAATTATTTCATATAGCTCTTTGTCTCCATGAAATAATATATTTTGGCTTGTTATTTATCTAAAATATCAAAGATTGAATAAAGGTTCAGACTATACTCCTTCACATTTTAATTTCCTTTGTTACATTGAGCTAAGCTGAAATTGTTCCAATGGACCAGTCAATACAAACAGTCAACATATTACGACATATGTCTGAAAGTGGTGGCTTAGTTTTATAATTGTGTTCATAGAATTTCAATTTCAACAAATACTATTGGATTTCTATGCAGAATGTGAAGAGTGGCCACATTTAAAACCATTGTTGTGTGATAAAATGCTTTGTCAGATATCTACAATCTTTTTAATATTTTGTTTAAGTTGCAATGGTATGAATATAAACAAAAATGTTAAAAAAGAACTCTATTTTCATTTTCAATTGACTATATTTGAAATATGTCTATCAACCCATTTCATCACAAAATGCTCTGCTTATTTCTGTCTGCATGATACCAGGTCTTCATTGGGACCAACAGTGTAAAACTTCATATTTCTCAATAAATATATTTCAGCTTATTTTTTAATCTTCATGAAAACTTTGTCAATGATTAATTTGAATATCTGCATGATTAATTATGTCTTTTGTATAACAAACTCTAATGTAGTAGCATTTCTTCTTCTATAAACTCTGAGAAATGCCAAACAATGCTGGCTCCGAGCCAATGCTTTCGTATAACCAATACATCCAAACAAATGTGATTTTAAAAATATCAACACTCAACCAAGGTTTAATTTCATTAAAATGATATACAGCAATGATAGGACAGGGAGAAATAAAAGGCCATGAAAGTCAAAATTGTGCAACAAGATTTTTCTCTTAGACATGGGAGGGGGGGGGGGGGGTTTATCCTTGTCTGCAACATTTTTTACTTTTCCATTGAGTTTAAGCAACAAAATCAAGCAAAAACTCTGTAGGCCAGTATATGTATAGTTTAAGCTAGAACAAAGGATTATAAGGAGGTTATTTGTACAATATAAGATATTCCTGCTTGTAAATCAGAGCACCTTTCTGTCTTTTCATATGGCCTTTTTTATTCCTGACAAAGTTTTCATGAAGCAATTGAAGCATAATACAAAGAAGGGGGTGGGGGGTAGTATGACAAAAAGTGGAAATTATATTTCCTATCCCTAACCTTAACAAATTCCCTCTTTTAATCCTTTTTACTTTTAGCTTTCCAACTACTTTTACACATAGTGAAACAGCCTAACAAAGGAATCTTAAATCAATGATGCATGCTTAGCAAGTATCTCATACCACAGCTATCCAGGGACTAAGAGGTATGTCTATGTGTTGCTTCCAAGAATCAATGACATATTGTTGGTTATATATCTTTGCATTATATCCGTGTTTTATGGCACACTTGAATACAGACTTATCTACTGTGTCTTGCAAGTTACTTTGTATTTTTTGTATTTTCAAGGTTTCATTTCAAATAGATTAACAAGACAATCCAAGCACTTTAGAATACCCTTTCAATGACTAACCATATTTAAAAATACACTCTTTTGAATAAATTCCCTTCAACACATAAAATCACTAACTGATTTCAAGAAACTTTTATTTCTTCAATGTAAGTATTATCTATTGTATCCGTGTGAATCATGTAAGATACAAGTAAAAATTTACTGTAATTTTACCATTTTTTTCCATTGGCATAACGTTTAAATCGCGTTGTAATAGGAACTAAACAAGACTTTTTTTTATATTAACACTTCTGTTCCTAATTTCATTAACAATTTGCATTATATAATTTGCTAATAAAAGTTATCCTATATTTCTCTTTGCTTGCAGCTAAAAATTTCTTTTCAAGTACCTCCTGTGTATTTTATTTTTCTTGGAAGGGATTATATCAAAAATATTTTCTAAACAAGAATTTATAGGGAAACTTAGAAGTAAAACAGAAATGCAACCTGGGCCCCATAAGGCTATTGTTATCCCCACTATCTACAGTGTACATGTAAGTAACCTAGAAACCCTCCCCCTAGATAGAATGCTAGTCCATTTCAGGTTGCTCAAATATCTCCTGTCTGCATGTTTGAAACAATATTTCCAAAGGACAAAAAATAAGGCATTGCAGGGGAAAGAAGCCAGACCTTCTGTTCCCTAAATAGTACTTGACAACTAAGCCATCATGCTTCCATACAAAAAGAAAAGTTCAAGCGTAAAGCACTTGCAAAATCTATTACTCTAAATAGATGTTTTCTTAGACAAATATTGTTCTTGGCAACAGGTATAAACAGTTATAAAGTATTTCAGATGAGAGTAAAAAAACACACAATGCCAATTAAAGATCTTGAGACCTAAGTCTTGACAGAAACTTGTAGCTAAGTCAATACATGTGTATACTAATTAAACTTTTCTTTATTCTTTTATGGATTTTCATTTCAGAAAAGATCAAGGCCAAGTAAAACATGTTTTTTTCAAAATCTCTGCAGATGCGCAAAATTAATACATGTACAGTTAATTGGCTCCTTTTCCATCCAATGTCAAGTGCAAAAGTAACAACAATGGTTTGAATATTCATGATATTATTAGATGGGGGGGGGGGGTGGGGGAGGGAGTTTGCTGTAGTAGAATTATCATTTTTTTTTCATTGTAAGTTGATAGGTTTTTTTCTATTAGTATTACATTGAGCACTCATTTTTCATCATAAATTTGATCAAAAAGTTGCAAAGACATGATGTTCACAGACTGTCAATGGAAAAGTGGATTTATATATGCTTTTAATGCTCAAATTGGCATAAGACATTCTATGAATAAATGTTTAAGAACTGCTTCATAGTTAGCATCCAGGTGGCACTGCTGAATAAAAGGAATATCCCCTTACAATACAACAACAGTATTTCATTTCCATTTCCAGTTGAATCATTTCTATGACCATTTTTCCCCCCAGGGTATTCATCCACAAGCCCCTTACATATTTTTCATAATATATTACATGTTTTTTTTTCTCTAGTTGGATTCATAATTCTGTCAGTTTGGCAGAATAGATTGTTTCATTTCATATCAAGAAAACTACATTTATACAAGGACAGTACTAAGCAACCACATTTTGAAAATGAAGTAGGACATGATATTCATCGGCAATGTTGCTACCATAATACTGTATGCAGATTTTTTATAGACTTTTATAGGTTTTATTTTCAACACAAGCTCAAGACAAAGAAGCTTCTGGACCTTAAAACTGTCCTCTCATCACTTATCACTAATCACTAGTATGTAGTAAAATACAACAGAGGTTGTGTCCTGAGCTATATCATAAATGGAACCTTTATGACAATTATACTTACTGGACCAAGCTTTCATAGGTGAGCCCCTACTATATTGTGAGCTACCATTCACTCCATATACACTAGCATGGGGGTCCATGGCATACTGCTGTGATATTCTGGGAGATTCTTCCTTTGAAGTGTTTACTGATGTTGACACTGAAAAATGAAAATGGTTAACTTAATTCAAAGACTGTTGGCAAAAAAACAATGTCATGTTTTCAATTCAACGTACTGATTTGCTTATTCCGGGTTTTAATGTGCTGTTCCAAATTCTTTGACTTTTGCGTTTTCTATTCTATTCATGAAGGAACTATGAGTTGGAACCCACGATATGGTAGGGTCATAGCTAGGTTTTGAAAAGGGTGCTCTTTAATGAAAATGTGATTTTTATCTAGCTTACTGCAGGAAAAGGTAACTTTGATACTGCCTATGTCAGGATCTACAACACTTTATCCCCAAAACACAATTCTTTCAATCACATTAAATCCAGCAGGCTATGGGCATGTGAGACATTCCTTGAGTTAACCATTAAGCAAGGCAAAGAAACAGTCTGGTCAACCAAAATTCTGTGCCTAAATGAAAAACCGATTTGAGAGAAACACAGTGTTATACTCACTCAATTCTTTGGATTCTGTAGGATCCTTTAGGGGTGACTTTGCTGTTTCTGCTCTGTTAGGAGTTTTGGGTCTCAAGTTTTGTCTCGGGCTGATATGGCTATAAATTGGTTTGGTTTCCTCTTCTAGTTGTGACTGGTGGAATTTCTGCTGTTGCAAAATTCTACTTAATCTTTCATCTTCTTCTGTGGATAACTATATGAACACAATTCAAATATAAGAGAGACTTATTTAGCTTGCAGTGTATTTTAATCATTAAAGAATGTTCTGCTTTCTTATGTACAAAAAATCAATCTTCAATGCAGTACTGCTTGCCAATAACTGAAAGCTAGTTTGTTACATGTCAAGATAATCTTCCAAGATGATTGTCCAATACTTCCCATACATTTAAACAATATCCCTTGAATGGTAGTAACTCTGTGCTGTGCAAATAAGAATATATCTCATACTTTATTTATAAAAAAAGACGTTCTAGTTCATCTTTGAGTAGAGCATATTTCTTTGAATAGAGTATATTTCAAAATACCAGTTGTGTTTTTGAAATCCTTATAAACATATTTTGGTTAATGTTTCCATACATGTCGACTGCCCCCACAGAGAGAATAAATTCATCTTCAAGTATATCATAAATTTCATTGATGACTTGTTAATTCACTCTCAAGATCTCTAAGGAAGTTAGGAACAACTTGAACAGATTACAATGCTGTTTCACCTTTTGACACTCTAATTTGGCAAATTCAGATAATAAGCACATATTTTGTTATTACTGCTGCTATCCATTCCACATATATATAACTCTGACCTCAGCACTATATGGTGTCACAAAACATTACAAGGCTTACATCATCAAAGGCTCATATTATCTAATTATTTTCTTGAATTTTTAAAACTTAAAAATATGAAAATAACAGCAATAATGTTTTTCGTATAACAAAATGTTTGATAAACATACAGGTCCCAATGAAAAAGAATGTTTGAGCTATCAAGATTCTTATTGCTGGTGTTACAGGACACCCCCTCCTTCTATAATTATCAGAAATAGGCAATAAAAGTGGAAACTAAAGTCTTCTAAGACAATAGTCAATAGTTAATACCCTGATGATGAATTTGATATATATTTGAAATTCTGCAGTTCAGGTCTTATTTACAATAGTTAATGCTGGTGATAGTACTGTAGATACATTTTTTCAATCAACTGTGCTGGGCTGAGGGTAGAATCCTATGTTTATTCTAAAATATTTCTTATATGAATGGACTTCTGATACCATTTATCATTGGGGTGTACAGCTACTTTGGACAATTGTGAGTTAAAGTTTTAACCTGAATAGTCCTTTAAGTTTAAGCATAGAGGTTTGACTATTATATATATTTTGGTCATGCTTGGTTATGTTATTAATTTCTGTTCATAAAATAAATTTGTCAAGCCATAAATCACATTCCTTGCCAGAAAATTTCATGTGTGCCTACTTATGTATAGAATATAAAGAGATATATATCATATGAAATAAATAAACCTAACATGTATACAAGTGGATCATGTTATCATTTTTATATGTATATCAAATCTAGGTACACTAATCCTAGACAAAAAGTTGCACTTTTGCCAGGGGCTTGTAGGATTTGAATTGAAGACTTTCTGATACTATGAGATACAGCAGACATGAACATTATATTTGGTTATAAATAAATCTATTGTATAATTGATAAGCAATCATTATTGATGAATCAAAATGATCCTTTCAATTCTACTTCAAAAAATGCAAAACCGCTGTCACATCTTGCAGATAGAAATAGATCTGAAGATAAACCATGTATGCCAGTGTCATTTCTTTGAATTGAGGTTTAGTAATAATGGTATAATCATGATATTGCCTATAACCAGTCCAGGTATTACATGAACTATCATACCTGGCAAGAGCATCAACTAGCTGGGTATCAAAAGTAGTTTTGGGGACAAGTTCATATTCTTGGGTCATAATTTTTATGGCAGTCACAATGTGTTTCAGATAAAAATAAGTTGTATATCTAAGAAAAGTGCTCTTGTCAAGCCTAGTTTCAGGATGGGTAAAGACGGCTCTCAGCCAGCCTTCCAACTTGATGACACATGACAACTAGAATATGATCCTGTGTATTAACTTGTTCCTATAAAAACTATCAATTTCAGGTACTAAAACTTGTTTACAAATTTTGCGCACAGCTTTAACATCGTAGGATTATGTTCAGCAATCAAGCATTAATGGTTGCTATATGTATACAACATTGTATCCACTCTTTTTATTGAATAAAAAAACTGCTATTACTAGGCAAAAGTAACAAACACAATTCTAAGCAAAGATGTCCTTGTTTCTATCATTGATCTATATATGCTTTAGCTTAATAATAATAATAATAATAATAATAATAATAATAATAAATCATCTGAATTCTAAAATCTTACATCAGCTCCAGCAGTGAGTGGACATGACACAGAGAGATATTGCACCAGTTGTATGTGTTGCCCAGGCCTGAAGTGTCTTCCTTTTCCTTGACTGTATAACCACTCTGATTTCAGTCTAAAATATAAAAATGGAGGAAAAATCATTGTAATCACTTAACCATATCACTTGTATACTTAAAACAAAATGTACTGCAGTATATTATCCTCTCTAAACTTTTACTTTTCGGGTAACTGATTTTACCCAAATCCTACAGCCATAGTTGGATTTTGATAAACTGCATGTTGACATGTGGAAGGTCTCATATAATTGTCAGAGGATGTCTGTTGAACATTTGGACAGGTTAGATGATGTATAGAGACTAAAAAAATCGTTCTGCAATATCTTCTGACATATGAATGACTTTCATGCATATAAAAGTGTCCCAGGTCCATGCAGCAATCCCTACCCAGGAAAGAAATCAAATAAGGCCAACACTATAAAAAAGAGTTTTTTCTTAAAAGCTCCATTTACCAAATCTAAGCAGGGTTCAAATTAACTTTTTTTCTCCAGGGGCTAAAATTTAAAAAAATCAGATGGTCCAACAATACTTTATAATGGGAATAAAACTGTCTTTACACCTTCTTAGGATTGGACAGTGACAAGGAGTAATTTTTGTTTATTATAGGATTTTCTAGCCAATATTTCAAGTAACAAATTATTTTATTCCCATTTCTGATATGTTCCATGCACCTGCAAAAAATATAGGTCACACATGCCATCACAGATGAAATTTTAATAATTGCTTGTAAATGAATAGTTGTTTTGTGTTAAAATGAGTTAAAATACAAACAGAAGTATTATAAATACTTGATTGATCTTATTAATTGATTGACTTATGGACTGCAGCCTATGTAACACATTTTAACCTATAAAAATCAAATAAAGTCAATTTTTGAATTAAAGATTATTTGCAACAGGAGCACATTATAATAATTGTATTCTTTTTTTTCCCTATCAAATTTCCATAACAGGGTTAATGTCCTCTAAAAACAAGTACACGAAGAACCGAGCAACATTCATGAGTGTCATGTTGTATACATTTGTTCTGCGTTATCACTAGCCTACTTAATGTTATTTACAAGAAAGGACATTCCATATGTTGTTAACGAATATCTCTACGTGGGATTTGTCATTGCAGTGAGGCATTCAAGAATGAATTGAAAAGGTACTTTTCAAAGATTTGTGCCTTGCAATTGCTGGTTTATATTGGTCTCACACTAACATCATTTTCCCTTTACATATTGAGCTTACCTTCAGTTTTTAAGATCTTTACTGTTTACACACTAACAAAACACAAAGTCAAGTGGAACATTTCATAACTATATCATTGTAGGGTCAAATCAACAGCTTATTACACCACCAAAGTTGTTTATATCTTGATGTAGAAAATTCCAACAACATAGGAATGTTTTTATTACAATACATTGAATCAAGAGATATGAATAATTACTTTAAAATTGTCAATTTCCCTTCAAGGTTCTATATCATTAATATTTCTGTGAATTCATAAACAAAGCAAACATTAATATATTTAAAGCGAGTGTTGTTGTTTATCTTGGTTACTATTGTGGATTAGAGTTCTAAATCTAGAGTGAGCCTTTCAGGAATAAGTGAGTCACTTTGATCACATCATGTAGTAATACAAAGCAAAATGTATGATTAAAGCTTTTGGGTATTGTGGAAACCATTTCATTATCAAAAATCAAACAAACAATTCTTCTGAATATTTCGTTTAAACTCAAACCAACAAAAAATATTGTTAGAGTCTATTTACTTGATAACAAAAATAATTGATTTGTCAATCTATGTTGCAAAATGGATGTATGCACGCGAAATTATACTACCAACAGTAAATTCCTTCCATTTCAAAGATTAATCTATATTCCATGCCACGAAATGTGTCAATATATACATGTATATGGTTACGTTTATATTTCATAAACTCATTTCTAGAGTTGAGCTGGCCCAATAGTTACAGACAACTCAACTTTTATTGTAATACCAAGCTTCAATCATTTGTGTGATGAAAGAATGTCTTACTTTCTGAATAATTACCTTTGATTAGTAAATCTTTACAATTTAGTGGCCTATTTGGTACGTTTAGTATATTCCAGTACTTTGATAATTGTAGGTCATTGGCACTATATGTTTCACAACTTCAAAAGCATTGCGTGTGTCCCTTTGTATGCTTATTTTAACATTGAAATTATGTCCCTTCTTCGAAGTTGGATAATTTGTTTAGAAATTGGCACATAATCAATGAATCATTGACGATCCATGGCAATTTCTACTTCAAGTCATGCCACAACTATCTTATATTGATAGCTTATTAAAATGACTTACCCTTTCAGTTCTATCCTTCCATGAAATAAATTCTAGTTTTTCGGTTCACTTCTAATGTTTAATAGCACAATAATTTATTATCATAGACGTTCATATAAAAATCCATGAAGTATAACTGTCTACGTCGACCATTACCTTTGTTTTGTTGTGACACTAGTAGATTGATATACACATAAATATATGCTTGGACTTGGGGGGAACCTTTGGCATGTGTCCATAGGTAAACTTAATATATTCAACTTGAGAAAAAGAGATTATCGGCTAATACAATCACTTGGCTTTGAGCCAGCCACACACGTGGATTTATTGAACAAATGATAATAAGGTGTATACTAGTGTATACTGTGTACTCAGCAAATCAAAGCTTTCCCTGCAGTGAAGCCCTGGATCAGGTATATAAGGATTAAATATTCACTGCCATGTACTTAGTATGGATTAACTAAAAACAATTCCCTAGAAATTTAATACTGTGACATACTGCTTTTGATATCATAATAACTCATTCATTTTCAAGTACTTAGAAATTAAGCTAAATTAGTAGAAGTCAATTAAGATTATTCTTTATTTTTGTGTATGGAATCCGCTAACATGTTTATAAAATTTAAAAAAAAATTTAAATGAAATTTGTATCGGCGCTGTAATCTCTTTAAAATAGGGTAAAGAAGTCATGTCCCTGGTAGCTGGACTGAATAATATATTGTAATATAATATGAATTTTAAAATACATAGCATGGTGCATGAAAATGTTGAATAGTATGAAGAAAATAAGACTCATAAATTGTGATGGCAATAACAATATAGCTCATGATGTTAAAACAATTGTTTTATCTTGCAACAATGAGCTTATAGCCGGTGACTGTCTCGCCATCTGGTGGTGTAGTTTCTAGGTCGCACTATTTTGCAAAATAGCA